>JAIPRM010000326.1:0-45391 GCA_025469315.1 Stegophylla sp. TES_Ste_2020 | reverse complement strand
AAGCCTACGGAAAGTAATATCATTTCGATCGTTAAAAAAAAAAAAACGAGCGGCGGCGTTAGAAACGACACACATATATGTATGGTTGTAGTAGGTTTTTTTTTGGCGAAGAGCAATGCCGGAATAATGACTCGCGATTTTTTGGTTTTTTATTCATACATAGGTAATATATAGAAGAAAATTAAATGTTAATCGAATTGTTTTTTTTTTTTTACTCCCAACCCGTGTTGTGTACCTACATACAATATATATAGTGATCGGACAAAAACTGCAGCGATAATGATCATTATGGACGTAAAATGAAAATCTGCTACGTCAAGTACCCGGGAAAAGCCACTCTAGTTGAACCATCTTCGGTAGCGGCTCCCAAGCAGGGTGAAGACGAACAAGAAGAGGAAGAGGAAGAAGAAGAAGAAGACAACGAGGACGACGGCAATAACAACAACGTGGACGCTATAGTCGTGTGCAAAGAACCGTTGCCGGGCGGTGACATGAATTCGTACGAGGCGAGTTGGCAAGAGTGTCGGCTCAAGTGGTGCCTGCGTTCGCGGAGCAAAGAGCGACACGGCGCGGCGGCCGCCGGTTGGGCCGCGGAGAACGACGACGACGACGACGACGACCGCTGTTGCGCGGACGGTGTCGATGCCGGAAGCGGCCGCGGCAGGATGATTGCCGGCCGCAGGAACCCGTCGGAAAAACGTCAGGCGTGCAGCAGCGACAGCACGGGCAGCAGCCAAGAAGAACAAGACGCGGCGGCACTGGCGGCCGCGTCGTCCCGCCGGCCCAGGGCCAAACCGCTTAGTCGGGTGCAGAGCGTGCGGCACGACACGGCCGCGCACCGGTATCGGACGCGGCAGCGGGTGGCCGCGGAAATATTGGACGAGCAGCGAGCCGAGGCGTCCGCGGCCGCGGCGCGCGATCTCTGCCGGTCGTCCGCGGCCAAGATCAAGAAGAGCTTGTCGTTCCGGAACCCGGCGCCCAAGAAAGTGGCCACCGGCGGTGACCGTCTGCTCCGGCCCGTCATCTCTGACGACGAACACCATTTCACCAACCATAACAACAACAACAACAACAACAACAACAACATCATCAGTAGCCGTCAGCAGCAGCAGCAGCAACACGGTCGCCAACACCTGATGCTGCTGCAGCCACACGACAATAACAATCACGTGCAATACCGTTATACCGATGACGAACAACTACAACAATGCCAGCAACAGCACCAGCAGCTGCTGCAGCAGTACCAGCAACAGCAGCTGCCCGTGGCCTCGACCTCCGACGTCGTTACTACCTCAACAGCGACTTCGACAACCGTTGCGGCGGACAGCGGCAGTGGCACCACCAACGGGCAAGACAATTTCGCCATTCCTAGGCCCAAACTCATAGTTCCTGTACACACGTATGGTCTCAGAAAGCGTAGAACCGGTAACACGATCTCAACGAACCGGACCGCCAGTGACGTGAACGCCACTTCCGCCTCCAGCACCGTCGCCGCCTCTTCTTCGGGCGGCAGCTCGTCGACGACCTCCGCCGAATCAAAAAAACACCATAACTCGTGCCCAGGTAATAAAATACCTACGTTAAAAAAAAAAAAAAAAAAAAATTATAATTCACTTTTTAGTAAAAAGTACCTGTGTTTAATAGGTACCTCGTTTTGTTCATAGGTATACTGGGTATACATACACCTGTATATTATTATTTGTGTACCTATATTTTAATTTATGTGCCCAGATAATAATAATTGCCATCGGTGGTCACGATTTTCTCCCAAATGTATATATATATATATATATATAAACCTGATCTTATATGGCAAGCAATTCGAGTAAAAAATATCGGAAAATTTTAAATCTGGAGGAAATTCTAAGGACAAAAACGGAAAAAATCCGAATCGCATGGGTAAACGTTGCGAAACACGTATCGTTCACAATCGTATATCACCACTTTGAGTGATGGCGGTCTTTTGTATTGTCGCAATGATATTATAATATTGTATTGAAAGGCGTCATAATTTCATTTCGAATATTTTTTCTTCTCAATCCCATTTCGCTGAATTAACTTAACAATATAAATCTCCTTAAGTCTTACGTGGTTTTACAATTTTTATTTGTGAATCTCGTGTACTTCTTAATGTCGAGAACGACGGTGCAATGAAAAGTCAATATCGTATCATTAGTAAGTACACAGGTTTCAAGCTCATAGAATGTGTAAGTGTATTTTTTCTCTTCTTTTTAAACTCTATTTACACAACAGCAACAAAGAATAATGTTCACCTGTTTCCAACTTTATTTTTATTTTTGCGATGCGATTTTATTTCAAAACGAGTCTACAATGGGTTTCAGTGCATATTTTAAGTCAGATGAATTCAGCAAAAAAAAGATAGTTTGTGAAAAATGCAATTTGTCTTTTGTACCAGGTTTTGTACTAAACAAATTTACTGTTTAGTATTGTATTTATCAAAAAAATTTGCTGAGGAAATCATTTCAATTCTTCGGTACCTTCAAGAGTTGAATATCAACTACCTACCTGTGATTAGAATTTCATTTAAATACTTCTGTCGCCTTGGCTTAACTCATTGCCGACTGATTTTTACCGATTGTGCAACGTCTCGGTGTGTGGAAAACCGTTTTTTTTTCTTAAGATTTCGACGCGATAATGCGGCCGCCAAATTTCGTCACGATACGCGATTTACGTTTTTTCTAGTTCTATTTGTTTCCGATTTTGTCGGAACATTGTAGACAATATAATTATTATGGGATATAGCTTATATCGAAATTGAGCAATTCATTTTTATAAGAATACCGCGTTTTATAAAGGCCTTCATCTAGAACGATTTCCACAGCCCTCCTGTAAATGCATTCACACTTAGGTATATTTGACGTCTTTGTTTAATTATAAATTAATTTGACTGGATTTTGAACTTGCGTTATAGTGTTTGGCTATCATTGTTAAAAATCTCTAAATCAAGTATTTCTATACGAAAAAATGTTCACAGAAAGAGAAAAAAATTTTAAAAAAATAGACATCGTTATAAAATCATAATACCCATGTAACTAAATTACAATTATTACAATTTCCAATGTTATTTCTCGACTTTACATAAACATTTATTTTTCCTTAAAATGTTCAAGTGTACTGTCTGCAACACAGTCATTCATATTACCTATTATTCTATTGATTGTTGTCATTGAAATACAAAATAATCTCGAAAATAATTTACAAGATAATTTAAATGATCAATGATTTCTAATCAAGTAGGTATATATTGTATTCCTGGCATTATCGGTATCGTTATATAATATCTTATAATAGATACTGTAGGGGATACTGTTTTTGTTTCTAATAATGAGGATTTTGTCGACAGTAATTAAATCTTCGGAAAAAATATACGTTTACGTTGTCAATTTCGTCAGGAGTCATTTTTCCGGTTTGTGTACTTTGTGTTACAAATTATGTACATAAAATACTGGTATTATTAATTAATTATATCACTTCTACCTAATGATTATGCATTTATTTGATGAGATACATGACCGTTGAGGAAGTGTGTAACTACAACTAGTATATTATGATATCTGACCGATTCGATAAGATTTCTGAACCCCATGGTACATTGCAAACGGGATCAACGTAACAGTAAAATTGTCCTTCTTGGGAGTTCTATTTATGAGATATTCAAATATTAAACAAATTAAATTCAAAAAGACCAGAAGGATGTACTATATTTCAATGTTTAACACGCATAGGTATCATTTTTTTTTTTTTTACTCATAATTTATTTTGTTTTGACTTGGTTTGATTTTGTTTTGACTTTGTTTTGATCTGGCACATTGGAAGTCAAATCGTTTTTGATAATTCATACTCAATGGTCTAAATTTAAACAATGAGAAACGAAAATATTGCGTTTTATATGTAGTATGCGTGGAAATTATAAAGTAGCGTCTTCCATACCCATATTCGGTATTAATGCGTTAATTGCCTTCTACTGTATCAATGATTACACGCGTTTCGAGGTAAATTTCCATTACTTTCACTCGACCAATCTTTCAACAAAAATTAAAGAATAATCAATTTGTAAATAACTGGGTCAATATTTGATTCTCCCATGCATGACGAATGCTAATTGTAACGATGTACATTTTAAATTTGTTTATTCTAGACAATATTGTTATAGAAACTTGAATGTGAAATCATCATTAATAATTTGTTCCAGTAAGGTTACTTTAGGCTTTCATGACAGTCTGTACGTATATCTATAATTTACAATAGGTATATTAACTCAATTAAATTGAATGATTTCGGTATTCGATGATGTAAATTATTTAAATTCTATATTTTCAATTCGTAATACAAACATAAGAGGTACTTTCCACTTATTTGCATGTGTATCATATTAATAAAAACCAAACACTTTCCTAATAATTACATCTGACAAAATAAATTTGCACGAAGTATATTCATTATTCGAGTTAAATTGTATAGATATTTTTTGTATCGGCTCTAAAAGGTACTGTATAAAAATAAATTGTTTATTTAGAACTTTCAGTGTTAACAAATAAAGACAACGCCTACACTAGTGCAAATTTGGTCTCGATTTTACATTTTGGCGTTTTAAGCACAATTTATTATGGTGTCGAAATGAAGAATATTATAGGAGAGCATTTACGTTGTTTCACGCGATGCGATCAATGATTTATGTATCGATCATCGTGCAACTCAGAAAAGTTAAACAAATACAACGTTTTGTAAACTGATCGTAAAATATTTGTACGCCCCAACTCTTTTAATAGATACTACTACATTGGAACCAAATTACCTAACCAAGATCGGATAACTTCTTAACATAGAATATTATTTTAACAGCGATATCAATGACTATAAAATGTTAAATTAGTCGAAACCGAATTAATATAGGACAATAGAAAATCGGCACTTAGAACGTTATTAATAAACCCTGGCATTTGCCCATTTAGTGTCTCATTGACTGAGGATTTGTATTGGCTATTACAAAACCGTTCACAAAATAATTGTTATGATATAACATTGTTAAATCTCTGTTGCTTCTATAAAATTCGATTCGTTCATAAACAACATAACTGGGTATGGTATCTGTATGGTATTATAACAATAATACGTTATATAATTAAACAATAGAAAAGTATTGTGATTAATAATAATCACTGTGTAAGTCACTTGCGTACTATACGAATCTCAATTATGTTATGATAAATTATTAACTGCAATTATTATAAAATTACTTAGTACCTATTTGTTATACACAAACACACAATTATGGCTTTATACTACTATAGTTGTGAATTATGTCATCGCGAGATAAGTAGGTATATACATAATAAATTAGGTGTCTACCTACCTGTGTATACTTTGTTAATTATGTAATTAGAAAAAAAAAGTGAATTGTGCAGAAGTGGGTCGATACTATGCGATTCACGATTTCGCTTTGTTTGTTAATGCTATTTAATATACATAATATTACATATGTATGTAATGTATATGCACTTAAATTTATTACGAGATTTATTATAATATACTTTTGAAACTTATAATGTATACGTACAGCAGCAGGGAGATTGTGGTCGCATGGGGTTTTCGGGCGTATAGCATGTGTTTTTCGTTGTCTAATATATTTAGGTCAAATTAAAAGGTGGAATTTGATTTCAAAAAACCATTCAAAAACGGCCAATTTTCACGTTGATTTAATAAGTGAGTACCACGAAGAACATGTGTGCATACTGCATATTATATATAGTGTGAATAATACGGTTGCTTGAAGTAGTTCAATCGCTCGTTCGTCGCTACTGCGATAAACGGTATTTGAAAAAAAAAAGGTTATATTCGCTTAGGGTGTATTCGCTCCACAAGGTTCTTTCTTGCTTTTTGAATTAAGCGACTTCTGCAGGGAAATATTGCTCTAACACTGCACGTCCGTCGTCCGTGCATTATCGTCTGGATAATCGTTTTCCAGTAATGGTGTAAGTAGTTTATCGTTTTTTGTTTCATCGCTATATTCGTTATTGATAGATAGTCACACGAGGGTGGGAAGGAGCCCAACCCCTGATTATGACTATACGTTATCGTAATCGCATGACAGAAATACTATAAACTATGTAAAAACTACTTAATATTTTTTCTCTTCTAAAGAGATACATAATAACAATTTGTTAATAATACAACTCTTTGCAGAATCAAAACTTTTTTTCGTCACCTTATTTTTAGTTTTTTAAATCCATTTTATGCGAACGTTTTGTACGCACTTGTTTGCGTTTTACTGTTCTTTTATAAAAAAATTTAGCCGCTTCCATTTCCTTTCTCGAAAATGATAATAAATAATAGGAGGAAGATTATATTACACCGATAACCAAAAAAGTTGTTCACAATAGAAATCTCTACACCAGTAACCAATAACTTATTTTCACCTGAACGATATTTTGTGGGGAAGGTATTCTAACACCCAAAACATCCCCCTGATTACACCACTGAGTATGACCCGAAACTAAAAACGATGTTAGGAGAGATCGAGAGAATTTGTGTTCAAAGTTACATACAATAATCGAAAAATAATAACAATAGCTATTAACTTTTAAATCAAAAGTATACAATATAGTACCTATATGTGCTTAAATATATTATGATTGAATTAATATTAGTTTGATGTTTTATGTAATATTTCAAACTTTTACACGTACCATGTAGTTAATGTAAATTATTCTAAATCTTCTCCAAGGTTCATTATACAATACAAATGAATCATAATTTATGACGATTCTAACGATTTCCCACCCGTGGCTTTTGTAAGGACTTCTGTTAACATCTATGTTAACACGTTCATCGTGTGATGGAATCGGACATTTCGACCAATCGTGTCAACTCTAGTCGCGATTGTGTTCACGATGAAAGTAAATTTTTCCGGAATTTCATATGACTCATAATACTCATTCAACTAAACACCTATAATATGCGTGTACGTATGTTTGTGTAATATATTATGTGGTTTACATTGTGACAACGGTTTATGTGTGCGTATATATTACACTGGACTGGCGAGTGAGTTTACCGAGTTTTTCATAATAAATTGTAACAAGATTATTGTTTAAATTTAACGTGTAATTATTTTAGGTACATGCGTATAAATATTGTAATAAACAAAAATTACATTACGTTTAAAAGAATATACGATCTTCGGTTTTAGCGTTTTATGAAAAAAAAAAAAAATATATATATATATATATATATATATTTATGTAAAACCACTTTTTGGCGCGACTAATTGTGCATCGATGCTGGTAAGGTCGTTCTGGTGTCATTAGAAAGTGTTAACCTTGATCTCTCTCCTCTCTCTGTCTCTCTCGCCGTTCTCTGCCACCGTCACCAGAAACTGCGAAATCGCCGCCCATCGGGTATAGTACGCATATCATTATCTCGCCGCCGCCCGAATTAGGTCTGCTCTTTTTGCCCTTCCAAAATAAATTCGTACTTTTTTCTCTCTCTCTCATTCTCTACACGCACCGTCAAATAAATGCTTTGGACAATCAACAGAAAAAAAAAAGAAATAAACGAATGCTCTTTTTTTCATCATCATTCGTAACCCGAAAGCGTTGCAGCTAATAATTGACGGCCGCGGTTAATTTTATTTTAAACGCCCATGTACATTGTGGTGTTGCTTGGGCGCGCATTAGGCAAATGAAATATTTTTGTGGTCGAAAACTGCTGCTGGTGCGTCGGTGTCTGCAGCGGTTAAGGCGGCGGCAGTCAGCCGATGTAAATGAATTTATTACTGATGATGGCCGATGACCGGCAGACGGTCGTTGATCGAGTATGATATAATATTATTGTTCGCGAACGTTTCTCTTTGAGTGAGTCAATTTTATCTGACCTTTTCACGACGACTCGAGACGGCTTCCATTTGGTGGTCGGAGTTTCAGAGTCAAGAGATTACGAGAATAATATACAATTTACCGACTAATTAAGCGTAAAATCTTGAATCATGAAATTGGATTTAAATTCATTACTATGGGTTTCATACGGAATAATTATTATTTGCACACCATTTTATCTCATTTATTTATACGTAGGAATGAAACACGATGATTAAATGTTTTCGTGTCATAAACACTCCGCCGCTATATGATTTATTTACTTTTTGTAAAATATTATTTCTGTGTACAATTATCGCACGTAAGTGTCCTTGAAACTCTTAGTAGTTAGAGATCGACCAAGGGCTTTTTTTTCATAGTCTCTGTCGTTCCAGCCGTACGAATCGTCTTCATCCATTGTCCTTAACGCCCTTGTGCGATGTGTATTATATCAGTAAGTTGACGTCATCGCATAAATTCGGATATATTATTATTGTTAACCCTCAACCGAGTCACGTATATATTTCAGCTCGCGTCTCAAGTCATTTGTACCACTGCAATTATTATTACCTATCATCATCACTCGTCAGTATTATTATTATCATGTGTCACGTGTATTTGCACAGTAAATGTTTCCAGTTTCCATCGTCTTGCCCTTTTCACGGCGTGTTTTCTGTATAGATTGATTGCCATTTTAGCGTAATGCGATTGCATAATAATAATTATATTTAAATTTTTCAATTGATAATATACGGTCGTTCAATTCAGCGAGTGATTTCTGTTCGAATTGAAAAACCGGCATACCCCGTCCATCCGGTTTTCTTCGTGAACCACAGTATTGATAATAATACCTAACGTTCCTAATAATAATAATATAAATGAACGTGAAATGATTAATATTGTGTAAAACAAATTATACGTGTCTACCGAGAAGTAATCATTTTTTTTTTTTTTAATACATTATGTTGCATGTACAGTACCGTGTATTTTTTAGATATCTAAAGTAACCATCACTCGCGTGCGTTTATACGTGATGGCTATTCAAGAGTATATTTTGTCGTCTGCCTATGTTGTTAATACAATATAATATGCCTTCCAATGTGTTTTATTTTCGCTCTCTCTTCTTTTCTCTGGCTCATGACATTTATTGTCTATATTATATTTATTTATTTGTCGTTAAACAAGGTTTAAATAATATAGTAAAAATATGCGATTATATTTCCTGGTTTATATAAATAAAATAAAAATAACGTTTATTTAAAATCATCCTCGTTTATCCAGAATCTGCTGACCTAAATTCTGTTTTAGATTTCACTTTTTATTCTCAATAGCTGCCTGTATACCTATATATATATATATATATATATATATATATATATATATATATAATGTAAACGTGTGTATATTATATTATATTGACGTTGCGATAATTGAGTTTGTTTTTTCCATACATGTTCTCTGTTGTTTGCAGAAGAAACCGCAGAGTTACGAATAAAAGTCACAATATATAGTTTCATGTTGATTCCGATTGCGCGCTGTAAACTTTCTAAATCAATCCTTATTGATTTTCCGCTCGGATGCTCAACAGCCGTGTATTGCTGTGTGGAAAATATTCCTGTAGTTACGTTATTCGACATGGAAACAATTATTGCTTTTTCGTCGTAATTTTCCTCACGGTCGAATCAATCAGAAAACAAACACGAGTTTGTGGTATTTCCATCAAAATTTTGAAACCGGGCTATCGTCTCTGCAGTGACCTCTCTTCATCGTGCTCGTCGGTTAGGTTAACCGAAAAGGCCCATGCTTTTCGGAGTACATAATTATTATTGTATGCGGGCATCATTCGAAACGGGATTGCGCAATATCGGGCATTACTATTATTACAATATTACGCTTCCTCGCGGCTGGTGATTTACATGGGCAACGGTGTGGACGAATAGTTCCGTTGCTCTCCGGACCAAAATGCGCGAATTCCTGAAACGAATGTATAATGTCGGTTGAATGCATCCGTCCGGAGTTCCTCGAGAAAGGCCGTTATCTGTATTACTATTTAACTGTAACCGAACGTATTAAATTATACCCTTCAGATTAAGAGAACAAAAATGTTTTATAAAAACTATAGAAATCATCGTAATCGATTTTGTTCATCCAAAAATATTTCGAAATTTTTCTAAGTGTATTGTTATATATATATATATATACTATACATAATATATCATTGTTTTAAATTAAAAATTTATTGTATTCGTTTTTTTAAGTAATTTGCTCGTACATTATTTGAGTGATAATCATTACAATAATTTTATGAAAGTTTACCTACCAGTTATTATTAAAATTATTTTCGGAATGTAATGATCTATAGTAGATAAGAATAGTTTACTTAATTTAAATATAGTATGATTTTGCAAATTCAAAAATACAAAAACGGTAAAACAAATTGTATATTGTGACATCGTATTAATATTAATGTTTACTCGTACTGTCTATAGCAATACTTCACATTATGTATCTTAATAGTTTAAAATACTCGAACAAAATACAACCGTCGTACGTTTATATTTTAATTAAGAATGAAGACTGTATTATTACATCGTAATTTTGTTTATGGAGACGTATTAAGTTGATTATATAGTAGATGCAAACTTGATTTGATATAACATAAATGATTTGAAATTCAAAAAATATCAAATAATTTTTTGAAGGAAATTATTTATTTATGATAAATGTAGAACTAGGTAGATCGCTTGCTGCTGTGGTGGTTCCGACCAAATTCAGTTTATTTTCTTGAATTACGTTTTTACAAGGATGTGACCCGTGCGAAACTTAAATAAAAAAAAAAGGATTTCTAGTGGATTGGTTAACCTGATAATGGACAGTCGTAAAAAAGCAAAGTGAAAATACTACACTAAACTGCTGTACCGTTCAACAATAAATAGCTATGCAATCTGACTTGCTTTTCGTCTTATTTATATTCCATATTTTGTTTCACTATCTCGTGCACACTGCACAGATACAAAAAAAAAAAAAAAAAGATGCATAAAATGCTAACAATTGAATCACGAATTAAATTTTTTTTTTTCTAACTTCTGTGTTGTTGCTTCTAATTCAAATAAACAAATATAAGGATACGAAAAAAGTTGAAATTTGAAAAATACTTATTTTATCTTAATAGATATTGCATATGCAACGAAACTTTATTTTTGTTTAAAAAAGTGCTGTGAACTGTGCAGTAATAAATTTTTTCGCCTATTGTTGCTTACGAGGAGAAAGATTTACCATGTTATATATTTTTTAACAAGAATGTCATGAATTTTTGTAAATATCATGTAAATGAAATATTTTTGCGCTGCGTATGATGAATTTCATTTTTTATGAGTTCGTCACGATTCCGACTTTTCGTTCAACTGTCCTATTTGACTTTCCATGCACAATTGTTATATGTCAAATAGAAAAACTAATTATAATTAATGACTGACATCTTACTATATGTTATTACATTAAAATATAGATTGATGATAATGTATTTATAAAGTGCAATAATAATTGATAACATATAGTTTTTTTAATAATTTTAATAGTTATTAGGTATATAATAATGACTATATATATTATAAATTTTTATTGTCATTTAATATTGTTATGTTTAAATGGTTTCTAAGACGTATGACTCTTTAAATTTTTCTAGAATGTAATTTGTAACCTTCATTTCTTCTCTAAAAACTTTTTTTTATTATTCTAAAAAAGTTAATTCAGTTCGATAATACATAAATTGATATTTTAGATTCTGATTGACGTGAAGAAGCTAATGTTTTTACATTTTGAAATTAGTTTTCAAGAATTTTTAATTATTTACCTTAAATACATATTTACTAAAGAAGGTATACCAATATATTTTTATAATTTATTTCTATAATCAATAGTTAATTATTGAATGCATAATTAATCAGTGATAGTTAGTTTTAAATTGTTATGTAGGCATTTATTGTACATTTGTAGAAATGAAACCAACACATACCAAACTTAAAATGTGATGTCTTGGTTTGCATGATTAATTTATATATACGCATTTATACATTTAACGACGTATGATGCATTGTACTTGAACAATTTATTTTTCAAATTGCTAATTCCATTTAAATGTATTGTAATTTTCTACGAATCTTTCATGATTAGGGCATAATAATACTGTAAATAGATAAGTACTAGATGATGGAATGCGTATGTTCATATTATATCAATATCTTGTGTAATTTATATTATAAAAGATGGCTCGTAAATTACATTATTCTAATTATGTTGGCGATTATATGCTCTCGACTGCTACATAGTTATTTTGTCTTATTAACGAGATCTTTACGTCCTATCATCGATGAGCGACAATTTTATTATTATAAAATATAAACGCTGTTTTATAGCAATTTTTTCAAACGATGTGTTTGCGGATAAGTGTTATTCTTTTGCAAATATTCGGAACCTGAAAAACGGATTTTGTTTTTTCGTTATTGTGCACAAGACGACGTGGGTAGTGGTGCTTATATATCCGTTGACGGCACAGAAATAAGAACAAAAAAGCTTTATCCCATTTGGCGCGCGTCATCCGTCTTGGTCACTTGGTCGTAATAATAATATGTATGCACAATAATAATTATGAATACGTGCGGTATTACTTTTATTCTCATAATACTCGCCCACCGGTTTGCACGTTTTTGCCCTATGGCCTCGTATTAGAACGGACGATTCCTTTTTATACCTCTGGGTACATAGAAGTGTAATTTACACGTGAAGCCTTATTACTTATTAAAAGTGTCGGCCGTGTAGACTTCGAGTGAAAATCCGGATCGATCATTTAAACCAAGGGTTCTCAACCTGGGGGGCGAGTCCTCCTAGGGAAGCATCACAAAATTTTAGGGGAGGCGTGAAAATATTTACATGAAACCACATTTCACCACAGAACATAAAAATGTTGTTTATGGTTATCTTTATTTTGTTTTTTATTATTATTATTATTTTTGTAAGTAGGTACCTTATGCGATTATCAGTTATCATTGTGTAACAACTAACAATATATTATATTTACTATATCTATTATTATTACTATAATTGAATTATTACATTCTTGTTAATACCCAACATTAATAATTAAAGTCATGATGTATTTATGTAATATATACATATAGATTGTATGTAACATATTATAATAATTCAATCTTATAGTAGTAAGTATAAAAGGGGGGGGCATGAACCTCAAAATGTTGAGAACCCTTGATTTAAACTATCCCCCCCAGTGTCTCCGATCCCGTCGTGTTGTAACTTGTAATTGTATCGTCTGACAAAATAGTTTATATGCGTGTGCACACCACACACCGACGAGTTTACACGAGCAATACAAGAACGAGACGTACATGTAAAATAATGGAAAACATTTCGGGACAACCCTTGTTGAAAAACAGTTTATTATAATAATATAAGTGTTATACGAGTGGAAAACAAAACGAAATACGAGAATCGGGTTTTGATACGTAACGACGAGTTGGGAAATAACTAATGAAGAATTTCGCTTTAGCGTTAGCGGAATCGATGATGTTGATCTAGTCAATAACGCAGTTTCGCGACATGATTCGTCTTGTTTTTTTTTTTTTTTTTATTGTTATCGTTGAGGACGACGACTTTCACGCGCGAGACTTGCCCGCGGGCGGTTTGTCCAGCAGTAACTGGCGGCACCCCGTCGGTTTTAAGCTGTGAAATTCGGTCGGTATTTTTTCTTTCTCCTCCTTCCGTTCCCTTCCCCTCACCCATCGTACAATCGTGGACTTAGCGATTTCAGCTACGTATCCGGTCAACGTGATGTGATTGTACGCGGTGAAAAACTTAACTCGGTAAAACGGTGACGATTTACGTGAGGGTTCATATCGTTTTCCAAAAGCTCTGAGCGTCACGTCGCTCGGTCAATCTACTTGTTGCTGCTGGCCGATGGCGGTACCGTCCAAGGTCTTATATTTTCCAAACGTCACTGACGTGACATAATATCATTAATAATTATTATAAGTGCCCACGTGTAGTCTATACTTCATTTATTAGGTAAATTTTTCTCCCTTTCAATAAATAAAATAATAACATCACCGAGTATACGCGCTATTGTTTAAAATATCGCGTTTCAACGTTTTCTATGTCTTTACTGTTGACCGCACGTTTTTCAGCTCCGTATATGTTGTATTATACCAATTATTAAGTTGGTATTATTTTTTAAGACGAGTTATACTAATGACAGAGTAAAAAAAAAAAAAACACAATTAGATCCTTCTTACCGTATAACATATTCTATTTTTCTTTACTAAACATCATCATTACCTTTACTTAGGTAGGTATGTGTCAAAAAAAAAAAAAAAAAAAAAAATGGAATAACAACTAGAAATATCTTTTACATCACGCGTATGGTTAATTAAATATCAAAAAACTCATTATTACTCTACCTACTTGTAATTTGTTTTTGTCGACTCATCAATTTAATTCGTATTCTTTTTCCATGAAATCGTATAATTTTGATTTCGTTTCTTTTTTTCTTTTTTGTTTAATTATTACTGTTAAAATAGATACCTAGTACCTGTTACATACATTCCACAACATAATCCAATTAAATAAAGTTTATCGAATAGGAATTGAATTGATGTTATTTATTTAATTTTTACAATATATTTTACCTAACCCAATAATGTCAATTACTTATTTGAAAAGGAACTTATAAATAGTTGTTTAAAGATTGGAGTTCGCTTTCTTCTTATTAAGATATAAAGAATTTAATATAACAAATTTAGGCAAATAATATATATTTTACTACAACTATAACTACTACATGGTTAATTTAAAATATATTAAGTATATTATCTTTTGTAAAATAAATGTGCTCTTCTAGCATAATGTATGTAACATATTAGTTATATTGTTAAAATCAGTTACGATTTTTTATATTTTTTTAGTAGGTATTGAATATTTTAGAGTATCGAGCTTACTAATTTATAAAATACCAATTTTGTACACAATCAAAATTATTACTTTTTTATTTTATTTTTGTAAATCTGTAGTTTTACACAATTATTGTATATTTAAAATCTAAAGGTCAACTAAACTTTAATGAATTGATTGCGCGCTCATTTAACTTGGCGTCTCCATGTTTATGACTATGATTGTAACTCTAAAATATTTAAATGGCAGTATTTATTTTAAAAATGTTGAAATTTTCTGTGGCTTTATATTAGAATAAGTATATAAAAACAAATGAAATAGTACTATGTACCTATACGGGCTATTATACTCGTATTATAATAAATTTATGTATTTAAAAAAATTTGTTTTAAAACCTCGACACAATCAATTATTACAATATAATATTTCACTCGTATATTCATCGATTTGTATTTATTTTAATATTGATTTACACTGATGAAGATTGAATGTGTTCTAAATTTTCAATTGTATCGGTTTTGTGAAATAACACGGGAGGAACCCAATTCAAAATGTTCCAAACTAAATAAAAATCTATATAAATTAGTTTTTTTTTTAATTCCACTGTGCTGCAATCGTATTTAATATTATGTATCTTATTGTGATGTTACTTTGTTCTTATTTTGTGGCTATTAACATTATCTTTTTGCATAACGACCGTCATGCCTACGCATTATCTATTAGATAACAATATATTTTAATGCGTTACATAATCGATACAATGATCATGAGTAACGGCTTAAATTGTTTTGCATATAAATAGGTGTTATTGATACTGGTGTCTGTAAATATTAATTATTAATAAATGAATAAAATACCGTCCGACCTAACTTACTGTTGACCTGTAAATTCTGAAGGTATTTGTGACAATGCTACTAGCAAACCACAGTATCTAAAGTCTAAAGTCTATCTCTAGTTTTCTAAATAACCGTAAGACACACTCACACACACACTTATTTTTTGGAAATTTTATTTGTTTTATCTTATCCCGTATTAATCTAATTTAACTATTATTATTTATGTATCGTATATTATCCATTATTGCGCAAAATAGTCTTAAACAGTTTTCTCGTAACATTAAAGCTAATGTTTACTTTTTCATTCAGAAATTCATAAATAACCTTTAGATTATTGTCACAATACCAATAAACATTTCATAGTTTTTATTTCCTTAAAATAAATATGATATTCATTTACAATATGAATGTTGTTAATAACGTAAATTTTATCAACGAATTTTTAAATAAATTATAATTAAGTTTCGACGCAATATTTCATGTTTAGGGTTAAGATGTTTATGCACTAAAAAATAGCTGAATATTCAGAGATAAATTGAAAAACACACATTAAAAATGTTTATATTGTAATTACATAATAAAAGATCTTTTTACTTGCATTTTTATTTTAGGCAATTAATATACAACAATTATATAATGCGTGCGCTGTACGATGTAAATACATTACATTCTAATGTAAATGTGCACATGTAATGTATATTTTCTAAAATGATAACTATGATGAAGTTTAAATAATCAAATTATTTGAATCATAGCTCTTGTACATTTTAACAGCATAAGTTTTATGATAAATATGATATTGCTCATGATCGAAAACCATAAAATAAATGCTCAAATTTTAATTGCATTTAATTTTATTTTATTATTGAGTATTAACCTTTGAAAATTTTTTTTGTTTTATGAAATGCATAAAATCAAAAAAAAATCAAATTTTACATTTATGTGAGAAAAATCAAAATATATATGCAAAATAAAATTTTGTTAAGTGAATTTAGACATCAAGAAACAAATTTCTATCTTTGACTAAGTATATAAAATAGGACAACCTAAAAAAAAAAATGCAAAATCATAAACATCCTTACTGTAGTAATATATTTTTGAAGAAATTTTACACTACGTTAACGGCCTGTTTTTTATGTGGGAGTATCAAATATTTTTCTAATACTGTACCTATAAGTTTCTACGTTTTAATCAAATTAGTGAAAAATACTTTGTCACTTATTCTGTGTACCAGATTCATTCCCATAAAATACAATTTACATACTCACACCTGTTGACGCACAAGATGTATATTTTTGACATGTAACATAGTTTTGCCGTGTCCTTTTTTAACAGCTCCTGTGATATCGTTTCGTGTTTTTGACCCAGTAAAATGTTGATCAAAATTTTCGCTTCACACTGTATACTGAAAGCGCCTGGGAGAATAGAAAAATAGCAAAATTACACTGTCTACTCCACCTACAACGTGTACCAATAGCGTTTTCGTTAATTTATCGTGTTTTCGGAATTCTATTGGTGTATAATAATATTCTACCCGCACGTGTGATACACCACCCAAAACGTCCCACATCGTTAACGAAATCGTACGAACACATTATGTAGTTATACTAATTATGTTTTCTTTCATGGCAGCCTTGACTGAGTTTTGATGGAAAACGCTCTGATTGTTATAATATTTACTATTTCTTTTTTTCTTTCTTTTTTTAACGAGAACGCGTCAGAGCACTGTGCGAAAACATCGAGTACCTACCTATTTACAAACACAATAATACTAAATTATAACAGAGTAAATACATTCTGCACGTGTTTTTTTTTGTCCACGATCTCTAAACATCGCCTCATCATCATGGTATCATCAGTCATCATCTGAATCATGCAGACATTGCACACAGGTCTCGGTCTGACTGCATTTTGTGTTTCGTGCTCCATCGCTGTCGTTGACCGCGTTTTAGGTTACATTTAAATAACATTACATACATATATAATATATATAGGTACATAAATGTATATCATAATAAATCAGTCGTTAAAAATGACAAGTTTACACCATCATGCGCACACACACACTAACACCTATACATACAATTTGATGACAGTGGCCAATAACAGTGGAACTAGTGAGGTGTTGCTGGAAAAACACTATTAGCTACAAATATTAAATCAGTTGAGGTTTATACGCATATACGTACAATTATTATTTATAAGCGAGGGACTTCCATTTTTTTTTTTCTTATGGATTTAATCATACGAAAACGTGGGTCACTGTGAGAATAAATATAGATTGTCGTGTATGAAAACTAAATATAACATTTTGCGTACATTTTTTTTCCGTTTGTGTCGTGCTTGCAGTTCGTTCACAAATTGAAAAAAAACCATTACGTGTCATGATAATAATTAATAATATTATTGCGAACAGTCACACCACAATCGAAATCATGTAATGATATTACGCGCCTATAGGTGAAAACCACCATTAGTCACCACCCGTTTCCTCTGTTCTTGGCGGCGCATTATTTTGACATCTTCGGTCGTGTGCTCATCTGTGACGGCCGCGATTTCTGTTGACGCGTTTATTGTTTTTACCCGCAGGTATATACCCGCGAGTTATTATTTTATTGTATTGTTGTTGTTTTCCGGCGTGTGTTGTACATAATGTACATGCCGCGTGGACATCGTTCCCTGTAGAGTTTTCCGTCTTGCGTGAGAGTATTAAATTTTTTTCTTAACGAGTTTATAATAGTTCTATAGGTATACTTACTATGTGTACATTGTGCATACAGCCGATTTCCGAAATCATGTTTAATAATAATAATAATAATAATAAATTGTCGTCGTGATTTTTTGCGTTTTTTTTCACGTACACACGGACACGTCAACACCGACTACTTGTTCGATGTGTGTGGCTTGTGGTGGTGCAAACCTACGTAGTAAAGTGTTGCTAACAATATTTCACAACTCCAGTGTAAAAAAAAAAATACCTAAACACTATTATAATATTAGACGACGAAGGACAAACGATTTGAATCGTGTTAAGCGCGCGAGCAATATACTATATAGGTAATAACCGCGTATTATTATAATATTATTTTAACGCTTGTCATTCAAGTCGGTAAATTTCCGTGTTTTATTTTTAAGCATTTTACTTATGATATTATTATCTTTTTAACCACCTCTATTTATTATCGCCGCTCTGGATATAAAATAATTTTTCTATACAACTGTTATTATGATGGGAATACCGTGTTTTTAAACAAGCGCATGCGTGTGTGTACGCGCACAATATACAAAAATCACAGTCTCTCTCTCCTCCGGATAGTATGCATAACTTTGCGTACACAATATTTAATATTATAACCATCGCGTGCTGCGTTTAAAAGCCCTAGAAGAAAAAATATGTTGTAATTAATTGAATAAAAAATAAAATAAAAAAACCCGCTCACTCGGGATGTTCTAATAACGTTTCTCGGTATCGGTGTTTCCGCTTAACGGCAGTGACACTTTTATTATTTATTTATTTTTTTTTTTTTTATTTCACTCGTTTAGGCTCGTCCCACCGCAACAACGATGGTGGCGATCCATTCGTTTTTTCATTGCTACGCGCGACCGACACGGTTTTCGACAAAAACATCGTCCGTTGAAAAACGTTCCATTGATAAAATACTGCTATTTGTGTTTATTATAAATATTATTATTATATGTTCACTGCAAAACAGTAACAAAAAGCCCCGTTTCACGTCGCATGGCAGCCAGCCTCCGTTTTCGTGAAACTTGTGAAATCGCCGCCTCGTGGCCTCGATAATAAAATATTAGTGGATTTTGTGAAAGTTGGAAAACAACAAAACGCCGACAGTATACGGACGGTGCGGCGTCGTGTGTGACGACGTTGGACGTTTAAATTTATATATTATATATTTTATACAGTGTATACATTTTCGCCTTTGCACTTCTTCGTCAAAATTTCGATTCGTATCAACTTCGATATCCACGGCTTTTGTTTTGAGAGTTATTTTGTCGCTACGTTTCTCTGACACGTACGTTGTACTTGTCCACCACTACCTGTGTAATAATAATATAATTCGTTTTAGTAATATTTTAAAATTACGTATTCATACAAATAATCAATTCGTTCGCTCGACAGTGGTATTATTATATGATAGAACTACTTGCATATCTCTAATATGTTTATTTATATACTTGCAGAGTACCTGTAATAAATAATTATAATTCATGTAAGTGCGAAGTAAAAAATAATATTGCAAACAAGAATTTCGCTGAATTTTTATAAACTACTGTGCCGAGTTACACGAAAGAGCATAAATATCGAAAGTCATACATATTTAACTGTACCCCCATAAAGTGGTCAACCTTCATTTCATTCGTTGTGCAACGAACTTTGAGGAAGTATATTATGACATTGCGTTATGATTTCTTATGTGTATATAAATGTTGTTCATAATAGAGTTAATCGATTTCTTTTCAATCATTAATATAAAATAATTAATTTCATATTCTCATTAAGTAATAATGTCGTCGTTCTTCTTAGTTTGCACGTGATATAACAATGATGATAAATAATCTCCTGCCTGTATCATTTTAAATGTTATCTATCAATCGACAAAAAAAAAAAACAGTTGCCAAACACCATAATACCAGATTTGATGCATGCCATAATATTGTCTCCGCGGTTTACTGTTACTCGTGGTTGACAATGGTTTTAATTAATAAACGTTTTTGGTACATGGTAACGCGTATAATGTCAAATATTTATTCACGTGACACTCGACCAAATTGTAATAACCGTTTCTATATTAATTATTATTCTGTAATAATTATTTTATAATTATACAATTTATTGAGTATATAAATATAGGCATATAAATACGGTCTGTGACATTCTGGACGCATTCCTCGCGGTATAGTTGTAGCATTTTTTTTTTTTATCTATTAGAAACATATACATGCATTGTAGATATAGATTTGATAAATTGCCGAGGGGCTGTTTAAATTTTCAGGAACGTTATTATTCAGTGTTAGTATGTTGCATTTGCGTTATAGGCGTGGTGAGGTCTGATCTATATACAATATCATTACAAAAATAATTCCTTAAGTATTTTTTGGTGTAGATTTTATATAAATTATACTCATTGGTGTTGTTCTAACACAGAAAATTGTTAGCAATATACTTTTTTTTAAAAAGTTAAACTTACGTAAGTATATTATTATATTTTTATGACTATAGACGCGGCGCATATTGTTGTTGTTATAAAACGTGTGTTAATCGGTTTTTCGTACATACATCTATAAAAACCATTAACTAGGTATGTACCTACTATTACTACCTACCTATAGTACCTATTATGTACTTAGAGATTTCTACTGGAAAAAAAAACAAACAATAAAAACATATTTCTATGGGAAGCTATTGTTGTTGCAATCGTTTTAAGAATAATAATAAAAAAAAACCTGTCAAAGTCGAAAAACGGTACATTAAATTCGATAATTGTTAAGAATGCAATTATTTGTCTAATGTCGAGTAAAGTGCCAGTTTTATTTTTTCTGTCGAATCGCATCATACCATAAATTAGGTAATATTCGATAACAACAGGAATAGTCGTGCGTTCGTTTTCTCCTTGATCCAAAATAACACATCATAACTTGCTTAAAAATGTTTAATGTTTCAACTCAATACACGTCATGTGTACGTATACGCGCCCTTGCAGAGCAGCTACTATAGCGTC
The DNA here is from genome assembly GCA_025469315.1 of Stegophylla sp. TES_Ste_2020. Taxonomy (NCBI): domain Eukaryota; kingdom Metazoa; phylum Arthropoda; class Insecta; order Hemiptera; family Aphididae; genus Stegophylla; species Stegophylla sp. TES_Ste_2020. Next base: position 23,983 of record JAIPRM010000326.1, on the reverse strand, counting down.
TCGGGAAGTGGCGACGGAGGCATTTAATGTTTCCTGCTCGAACGATTTCCACGGCGTCGGCGAGGTCAATAAACTCGCACGAACCATATTATATTTCTATAAAAATAATGTGCGTATATAGACGTGTAATTGCAATTATAAAACGAAAGACATTTTTTGGACCCGTGCGATTGTGCATGCGTGACCGCGTGTCGCTGTGTGCAAGTGCCAGGCGTGGTACTTAGTATTTCAAAACCGTCGGATCATTTTTATCCAATGGGCACTATCCCTTTCGCAACACACAGACGCGTGATCCTCGCTGTCGCGTCTCCCTTAGATCTAACGTTAATGAAATTTGTTTCCGCATAATAATTGTGCGAAAACTCCCCCGAAGCAGCCGTATCTCGAAATAAGTTGTGTGTGACACATATTTTACCTCGGCTGTGAAATTCGAATGCAAGTTTTATACGGATTTTGAGCTAAAAGTACATACGTAATATGTAATACGTAATACGTAACTTGTCTGTTGATGGATTTTGTGGTTCCGTCCTTTCTTATTTCGTTTAACTCGTTATATTACGTTATATTATCATATTATTTAATGAATGTCAATGTCATGGCGATATTATATCAGTATTATAATTATTTTATTGTCGATATATAAAATAGAACCCCCTTTTTTGTATGTACGCACCTAACTCAAAAAGTACCCAACGGATTTTAGTACAGTTTTCACTAACCAATAGGTTTAGATTCAGGGAAGGTTTTAATGTACAATTTATTTATTAATTCTCGAATTATCATTTTTGAAACGGATTAATCGATCTTGGCGATATTTAGACGAGACGGTAAAGTGCTTTGGTAACCATGACATCACTTTGATCTAAATAAACAAAAATTTCGTTTATTCTGTTTATATGGGCATATATAAAAACGGACATTTTTTTTCGGGCAACGAAGTGCTTCTTGATTAATACTTTAAAAACTTTGAAAACATTAAGAAAAATTCAATGCCATTTGGCTGTAACTATATTATACTTTTTAAACGACATAATTCTCTTTTGAAAATACACATATTTTTTTGATTTCTGCCCCACCGGTCGGCGAAAATCGTTTACTTATTCGGAAAAAAAGTTATTGGGCCGAGAAACGCGCGGTGGGGTATCCTGTCTGTATGTACTGTGTACGGTTAAGAGTGCCAGATCGTCGTGAAAATCTGTTCGCGTTTCCGAATCGTGCGCATGAAAATCGTCTTCGGCCGCCGCGCCGTGCCGCGCGCGCGTCACCTGCCCCGCGCGCCGCTCGATCGGTTCATGCGGAAAACCGTTACCGGTTTTATAAGCCCGTCGTTCCTTCACGCCCGCAAATCGGACACACGCGGCCCACCGCCGCCGCCGCCGCCTCAGCGGTGTGCGTTTCGCGCGCGTACCTACGACAATAGAATCCGAAAATAATGCCGCCGAGATCGATGACCTCCTCCGCGCTGCACACGGCCACAGCAGTTCGTCGCGTTCGACATTCAATATAATATTATGATGTTATATATTATTATTATTGTATTATTTAGCCGTTCACATGCTATTATTATTATTATTATTATTATGACGACGTATCGTTTTGTACGTATACACTAGTATAATGTGGTACGAGAGATAGCATTGTTAGCCCCCGCTGACGATGACGATTTCATAATATAATTATATTATACACTGTGAAATGATAAACGATAAATGATCGGCTTATTCTTATCTATATTTATAGAATAATAGTTTCCGAGAAATTGTCCTCTACAAACACATCAATATTATAGTCGATTTCGTGTACCGCAGTACCTTATATGTATAACGGAATTTATTGTGTTCGCCTGTATAACGGAATTTATTGTTTCTAAAAATTAAAAATCCATTATTTAACTCGTACTTTTATTAATATCAGCTCGTATATGTATTACAATTATTTCCGCCATTTCAGACCTCTCTGCGAAAAGTTAGAAAGTCATATGACAGGCGTCGACAGAGGTACATTGATCGTGCGATACTTCGAATCGAATATATATATTCGTATCATATTGCACGAGCATTATGCATTTATGTATTGTAATAAAATGAGGCAGCTGTACTGGTGTCTAACCAGTAGTCGTCTAGACTACACGACTCGTTAAACGTAAGCAACTGTGCGCTACGACACAGATGACGTGAGTGTCCGCGCATAGACTAAAAGTTTAAATAAGTTAAAAAATAAAACATAGATATACCATAATATGAAAAATAGTTTGGCATAAGAAAATTTTGAAAACTTTTCTCATTAAATTTTTTTCATTTTCAGTAAAATTTTCCCTTTTTCCTTTTCTTAACTATACTTAGTTAAGTAAAATAAAGTAAAGGAAAGTAAAGCATAGACAAGAAAATCGGACATATTCGCACCATGGGTATTCTTCGCTCTTCGGGTCAAACACTTTTGTTGGGTGTGTTGAAAATTAAAACTATTATTGCTCTTTATATTATTAACATACTTCGCTCAGAATCGTATTACTGAAAAATTATTTATCGTTTCTTTAAAATTCAACACACCTACCAAAAGTATCTCACACGAGGAGTTAAGAATACCGAATGGTGCGAAGTATTTCCGACTTTCTTTTCTGTGCTATATTTCAATCGCTTTACTTTACTTTTCATACCTTTAATCGAAAATATTATAGTTATCATTGGAAATTAAATTGTCATAACCATTTATGACGTTTTTTATTCGACAGTGTTTACTGGATGTCCTATGTAATAGGTACTATGCACGCCATACAGTGTGGATAAAAAGTGTGTGTGTGTGTGTGTGTATACAATGCACTCGTGTGGTCGATGAATATTCTTCAATCGTTGGACCTTACGAGTCGTATGTTTGTAGTTTAATCGTAAAACATAACGAGTCTAAGGAATAAAAAAGAAGACAAAATACCCGGCGAGCGCCCACGATTATGATATACTCGTGTCGTGTGCAATAGCTAACTGGATACTGTACAGTCACATCGTATCGGTATTTTCCACGCAATAATCTGTTGTAGCAGACTGCAGACGACACGATTTCGATGACTCCGGCTAGTCGTTCTGATCGCGCTCGCCTTTTTCGACGTGTTGGTTTTCTGCAGGTTAGGTTAGGTTTTAATATCCAGGCATTATACGTTATACTGTAAGACTTCAGGCAAAGTAAAAATAATTTTGTATTCTATATTTGTGTCATACATTGCCTACGTTAAGCAACTTTTTCTTTTTATTTATTTAAACATAATGATGAAAGTTGACATTTCGATTTTTACATAAAACTATGTTGGACATATTCTACTACCATGTTAATATATACTCGTCATCGGTTAAAAAATAACCTTTGTAATTATTGACTTTTTATTAAATTGTTATATAATTAAGATTTTACGTCACAATATGCTGAGAACTGTTGATAAATACATATAGTCTATAATTCTATATAGATAATAAGATTCATCGAACAGACACTATTTCGTATAAAAATTACAGTTTTGAGTAATAATCAAAAGCCAGTATTACATTGCAGGTGTCTAATGAGTATTTTTCATAATATTTAGTCAATGTTGTGTGATTACGTATAATGCCTAGAGTTTTTCGGTACTTTACAAAATGTCTAGTTATTATGCCTAATACCCCGGATTATTCACATGGCATGCCACACCTAATATGCGTTCTTTTTGATACGGAGATTTTCGAATATTCAAATCGATTTTGTCACCCACTGTTCTTAATGGTGCGATTCTCGATGATGCGGATCTTTGGACCGTCGAGGAAAATATTGGAAAATTCTCAAGACCGCCTGTGTGCGCGCTTATGTTTTCTATAGAGGAGATATTCAATTAAGTTTTCAGTGCAACAGGCCGTCGTGTTCCAACCCGGGTCGCTCGCAATCCGTATCTAGTGTCACATCCGTACATAGTTTGTGCTGTTAATATTCTATCTTTTTCTTCTAGCCACCAAAAACAACACAAGATAGTTACAAAAACAAATAAAAAAAAAAAGTTATGACGATGCGTACGAAAAAAACGGATCTCGTGTTATTTATAGAAAACAGTTATCGTTTATAATAAATATTTAGTGTTCGTATAATATATTAGACAGCACTTCAACATTATTTGCGAACTTAGCTAATATTCATCATATGCCGTTGGAGCTCACATACGCACGCGACCCCTGAGTGCCATTCATTATATACACAACACTGCACGATATTTATTTGTTTTACATGTATAATTTGTATTAGGTACTTACTTATATATCTTTCATTCTCGAATAATTATATAATAATAATATGTTGAATTTTAATATCGAGCGCTATGTCGAACCTATGCTGCTGCAAGTATTACAATATATAAACGGCGATTTCCGTCTAATAATAATAATCTGTATACTATATAATATAATAGTATAATGTAATACCATATAATATAATGCAGCAGGATGCCTCACAAAGATTTATGTACTCTCTCTGTATAATGTCAGTGAACGTATCTTAACAACACGGCGATTATTGCATATACCTATAATAACGGTAGTAATAAATAATATTATAATAATAAAATAATATAATATATTAAGAAAACCGCTTCCCGTTCGTGTCTTTTCGTCGACTCTCGATTAACCTAATATTATTTTGTTAATTATTTTCATTTCACATAAAAAATATCTCGGTCGGTCGGTGTAACTCTCAGTTGAAAAATTAATAGAACTTCGGACAAAACAATATGTATGTGTGTGTATAATAATATAATAAATAATAACGGCGATAATAATGGCGCTCGACGTACACAATATTATAACAGTGCTAATGAGCGCGAATCTCACATGGGAGATTTGCACCGTTGCCCGCCGTTGTGTAACACACAACACAGACACAGTGTAATAATAATATAATATCATAATAATAATAATAATAATAATATAATATATTATTTTTCGTGTGTTGTTCATGGCGGGTGTATAATATATATTAAGAATAAAATTGAACGTATTCTCTGTGTTTTATTGCAGTGATCGTTGCGTTTTCGTTGTGCTATACGTACATAGATAATATATCAGATTCGGATTTCGACAGCGCTTTTTTCGTTGCGAACCCGCGGCGCACACGGTTCACCGCCACACGATCGCGCGCGGTTATTTCCCATCACACAGTCGTATTAATTATTTTATCACAATAACAACGTGTTTTACGTGTACGCATATAATAACAATGTATTATAGCATATGCGTACGCATACACACGAGGCACGTGTGTGTATGTAAAATAGACTGGAGAAGGTGAGCGAGAACGAATTAGATGTTTTATTTTTTTTTTTTTTAATTTTATTATTATGATTTCACACACTGACTTGACTGTAAAAAAAAAGTAATAATGCTGTGATGCAATTTTATTAGGACGCGGAGCTAGCTAGTGAGAGAAAGATCTGATTAGAATATACGGTGTTCAATCATTGTTATGCACACTATGCAATGCGGCCTTTTTTTTTTTCTTTCGATTTGATTTTTATTCTGTACGCGTGTCGTAATCGCCATCACATGATTGTGCAGACCGAACACCACAACACTTCACCACACCACGGCAACTCACTGTTTTTCTGGCCGTGCTTAATATGTGCGTACTACACTTTCGGGAGCCCAGTGTCGTGTAGTAGTAGTTGTAGTCAGTTAGATGTAACATTTGATTATGTATACTACTAACTGTGCACACCGAACCGACTTTAGGATGAAAGGCGTGTGTTGTTAGAGTTTGGCTAACGATCATTCCGCTTTCACTTGGCGGCGCCACGTGACAACTATTAATCATGTAATTTTGGTGCGATTTCAGAATCTGAGCAAAAACTCTCTGTTCAAAAACGTGTTTTTTTTTTTTTTTTTTTTTTTAGTCGTGTACCTACACCTATATTACTATACGTGTATACAGTTTACGTGGACGCACGTAGGGTTGAGCAAAGCGAATGTAGTTGCGAAGTGCAATTCGATTCATTTTCATACTTCGATGTCAGTACTTTTTTTTTTGGTTATATTTTCAGTACTGTGTCTTGTCGGATGAAAATATTAAAAATCATCATCAGCATTTATGTACTTCAGGTGTAATATAAGAAGATAACATAGACGTGCACACGGAGTATGCTAGGTAAGCACTTGCATACCTTGTAAGGTGGGCATAGGCTTATTTTAGGCGGCACACTATCAAAATCTTAGTTTATAACTTTTACTGATGATAATTCGATATAAATCACTTAAGTTCTAAATCACATCTGATAAATGAATCATCTATGGTAATTTTTTTGAAATGCTGATGATCTCAATGATTTTATTTAATAGTCATAAAAGAAAATGAAAAACTATAATTTTCTATTCAGAAGTGGCAACTGAAATATTAATTTCTTGTCTATTAATGTAAATAGGCAATTGTTTAAAATAACTGTGGTTTATATTTTATGCGGCCTGGGCAATGTACACATTACCCGTAATATATAACCACGAAAACCCCTAATGAACGAGGAACGAAGAACTGAAAACACTTTAGTTAGCTGACGAATCTGCCTACTAAAATACATGCGGTTGGTGTGGTATGGTCATTATTTATTGTACCTATTATACCTAAATATTATTAAAAATATTAAGTCTTTAAAATAACTGTGGTTTATATTTTATGTTGCTTGGGTAATGTACATATTACCCATAATATATAACCACGAAAACCCCTAGTGAACGAGGAACGAAGAACTGAAAACACTTAGCTGACGAATCTGCCTACTCAAATACATGCGGTTGGTGTGGTATGGTTGTTTGGTGCAGTGCGTTGTATTCCCTAGTTTCGACTAGCGTAACGACGATTTGACGTTTATTATAATATGTACAGTATTTTTGTCACTCCTTTTTTTAATAATATTTACGACCAAGTAGCTAAAGAACATATTATTACAGAAATATATTTTTGTTACATACGCTTATACGCATATACGTATAAGAGCTATCACGGCATATCTCTTGCCCATGGTAACGTTTAGTCAGGTAAATAAAACGAGTAAAGAAAGCCTAATATACTTCGCACCATGGATATTCTTCGGGTCAGATACTCTTGGTGGGTGTGTTAAATTTTAAAGAAACAATAAATAATTTCTTCAATAATACGATTCTGAGTGAAGTATGTTAATAATATAAATAACAATAATAATTGTCATTTTCAACACACCGTCACACCCACCAAGAGTATCTGACCCGAGAAGCGAAGAATACCCATAGAGCAAAGTATGTCTGGCTTTCTTGTTTATATTTCACTTTACTTATCTATACTTTACTTTACTTTTTTCTATCCAATAAATTAAGAAAAAGACAATTTTCAAAATTTTCTTACGCCAAATTATTTCTCATAATATTAATGTCTATCTATGTTTAAATTTTCATAAAATTTGGATTAAAAATTCAAAATAACCATTTTGTAATCCTGAATTTTAGAAAAATATTGGTATTAAATCTCTAATTTTCAAATTTGAAATTTGATACTACAATTTTAGAAAGAATTAAAAATAGCCGAATAGTGAATCTGATTTATAGAAAATTTTGCCTCTAATTAAAAGGTTAATCCGTTCATTTTCTATGATTTTTTTATGGTTTGTGAATAATTTAATAATTTTGTCAAGTACGTACGTCACAATAATGGTAATATAGTAATATTATTACGTAAGTCGGTGATATTATGACTTATTTAATATATATTTAAATTATATATTATTAAATTATTCGCAAACTTAAAAAATCGTAAAAAATAAACGGATTGAACTTTTTATTAATGACACCAAACATTTTCTATAAATCACGATTCACTATTCGGCTATTTTGAATTCTTTCTAAAATTGTAGTATCAAATTTCAAATTTGAAAATTAGAAACTAAAAAAAAACAAAAATTAATTATATAGCGCAATTCTGCAGTTATATTAAAACAAAAAAAAAAAAAAAAAAAGAGTTAAACATTATTAATACGAGTAGAACAAAAGTTATTGCATTTATCAAATAATACTGGGACACCCTGTATAGCGTTAAAAAGTCGTATTGTGTTCTGTATGTCATGAATTATATTACGAATATACTGGTACCGAGTACACCGCGCGATAAATAGTGTTATACTGTTGGTAAGGCGACGGAATGAATGAACGGCTTTATAACCACAATCGTTACACATTGATTGAAGACGTTAACCATTAGCCAGTGCCACGCATGTATCGTACCATTAACGAGCAAAGAAGATGCCGTTAAATTTGTTTTGTTCAGTGGTAACTGAAGAAATTGTCTCGGGACAGTATCCAGTGGCCAAAATCCACATATTATCTTTTTCCTGTCGCGTACTCATAAACTGTAGTTGTATAATTTATATATATAGTTTGTAATATTTATACATTATATAATATAATATGAATATTATATACTTTAAAATTTCGTTGGGAGTTTGAACCTGTATACAGGTTGCCTGATTAGAGTGAAGCATTTGACATTACCCGTCCTCCCTCAAATGACGCCCCTGCTAACCTTATCTCTCTTCAAGTTTGCCTCTAATTTCACCCATTGGTATATACGTACTAGCATAATGCACACGTCTTGTGTTTCTTTTGGTTTTCGCCGTCGTCATCGCCCCCGAGGAGGAGGACACCTGTCCGCGTTAGCTCTCCGCAGGAAAATAGTCGTGCCCGTGTTCGTTGGGTCTCGTCCAGAATATTATCCTCGTTGCTCCGACCGCGAAAGCTATCGCGCGTAATCCTCTCTTTACCTATCATGGTGGAGACCACGACGACAATGAGGCCATACACGCGCACGTGTGAAGCTGACCACATCGCGCCTCCATTTTGCGCACAATTCCAAACGAAAAACGAATTGCACCCGTTACGTATACTTGTTATGCGTACGTACGTGTGTGTGTGTGATGTTTTAGTTTTGCGACATCGTCTTCGTCACGTTGTGGTGTCGACCGCTCGGAAAAAGAAGGTCAGGCATGAAGTTTTTTTTTTCCCCCAAAGCTTTATGCATGCGAATAGTTTTTTCTCTCCATTTTTACGTTATTACAATTGTAATAATATTATCATTGACGTTTTTATTTTTAAGAGAAGGCCCGCGCGCGATGTTCGTTATGCACTCCGATCCACCGGTATTATAATATGTATTTACACACACACACACGTACATACACTTCATATGGACTCTTCCCATTGTACCAAAATTGTATTTGCGATGAATATATTAATTAATAGTTGGGATGGGTAAATAAAATTTAAACTAACAGATATAATTAAGAAAAATATATTTTCTTGTCCAGGTTTTACGCGAAAACAATATATTGTGCTACGCTTTATTTTTTAGATGTTTTTAATTGTTTTGTTTTTTTTTTTTTCATTTTAACTGTAAATTTATATTTATGCATTATTGTATTTTTAGAGGGACGAGTGGAGGTGAGCAGAGAAAACAAATACCTGAGTACTATGACCGCTGGAAAAGTATTCGGGGAATTGGCTATTTTGTACAACTGCAAACGCACTGCCACTATTAAAGGTAATGCGATTTTAATAACTATAAATTTACTTGATTTACTGTTTATTCTTATTGAACAATTTTTAACAGTTAATTTCTTAACCCGTTAGTAATTAAGGATTTATTATTTATTTTAATCTGTGCAAGAATGATTCGATATATATTTATTATCCAACAGTGGATTTTAATTGACTTCATCATACTTATGTTTAATAAGTAATTATTATAAATTAAATTTATATATTTATAATATATAAATTTATATATTATAAATTTAATTGGCTTAAATTTTTTCGAAAATATTAATATGCTCATTATAATATTGTCTACTGATTTTCAAGTAGATTCTAATGCTAAGCTCTTCTTATGTAACATAATGAAGGTCAAAGCGTAATGAATTTAAGGGGCTTGGAACGAATGATTCTCTGTCTAACAGCAGTAATTTAGATGAATCCTATTTACAACATACAAATCAATCTTGTGATTCGATAACAAATCTAATGATTTTGATCTCTTAAATTTAACAAAGGAGATATTTATGCCGCATCTCATATAGGTAAAATCGAGGTATGCTTAACCTAATCTACATTGTGCCAATTCTAAACGAAGGAAGTTAACAGTATAAAGAAACTGTATAATTACATACCTAAATCTAATTTTTATTAAATTATTTATTAATTTCAATTTTTAATAGTTAACCGTACTTCCTGAACATTTGTACTATTTAGATATTTCTCTTCCCAAGTCTGAAATTATATCTGCCTTGACAGAATAATGCAGATATGTATTTTTCAGATATCATGCACATTTTATTTAGTTGCATTAGATATGTTACAACTGTAAGAAGCGGTTTCAAAATACGTACATACCAAAATAGGTTTCTTCCTGTATTAAATTAATACGTACATAGTAATTTTTTTCTTTTTTATATTGGATGAATTTACGTTTTAAATAGTACTTAACTTTTTGTATTTTCCATAAACTTGATATAAATGAGTCATGCTTTTTAGATTTAATAATTGTGATGTGATTAAACCGAAAATTGTATTTCTCTTGAGCACTTTGGTGTAATTATTGCACGTTGAAACATCATTATATTATGTAATGACGTATCCGCCATTCGTCTGTGATACATTGCTAAATCATTTCAATTGACATTATTAAGCGCCTAGTTAATTGTTTTCGTTTGGTTTGTTTTGATCAGCAGCCACGCCATTTAATACGAAACAAGTTCAGTATGGACTTGGCGCTCCCAATCATGTGGACTTGTGTTTTGCATCAATTCAGACCTCTGGTTTCGGTGACGCTTAGTATTTTTACATTTTTTTATTGGTTGCTAATTGACCACAGGATGATAATTCTATTCGTTGCGTTGTGCAAGACAAAAACGAGCATTAATCAATGTATATTTGCATATATTTTATCCTCCCTCTTTCTATTTATGTATACATAATATATTAATAATAATTTTTTTGTTAAAACCATATTATTGTGTTTCACCTGACTCTGTTATTTTGTCAAAAGTTTTTTGTTCATTTTTTTGTTTTTTCTTCCAGCCGCTTCGGACTGCAAACTATGGGCTATCGAACGGCAATGTTTCCAGACCATTATGATGAGGACGGGTCTCATAAGACAGACGGAATACACGGATTTCCTCAAGAGGTAAGTATTGCGACACCGGCACCGCATGAGTTACATGGAATGTGTAATTTTGTTTTATCATTATTATTCTTCTGATTATCGATCACACTCTTAATTGTGAATTCTCTGTCTGTTTCCAGTGTTCCGATATTCAAAGACTTGCCCGAAGAAACGTTGATAAAGATTTCCGACGTTTTGGAAGAGGTAAAAAAAAAAAAACTGCACTAAAATAACTTTAACATGTTTTGATTTTACGTTGTGTGTAATACTTTTTCAGACGTTCTATAGCGCCGGAGATTACATAATAAGACAAGGAGCCCGGGGTGATACATTCTTCATCATTAACAAAGGAAAGGTAAGTGTGCCCCCCTGTATTTTCGCTTTTATTGAAATTATTTTCTCAGTGGAATAATAATAATTATAATAAATGACTGTTACTGTTTTTTTTTTTTAAATTTTAAATTTATTTATTTTGTTCGTCTAGGTAAAAGTCACTATTAAGCAACCGAACAACACAGAGGAGAAATACATCCGGACCCTGCAGAAGGGCGACTTCTTCGGCGAAAAAGCATTACAAGGGTACGTGTACCTTATAATGACATGTAGTTAAAGACGTTTCTTTTGATTTTTATCATTCTCTCAATATCAACTATGTGGCTAAAACGGCGGCAGTCAGGTTGCAAAATTATTAATTATTATCATTCTCGTTTATTTTGCAGTGATGATTTGCGAACGGCCAACATAATTGCATGTGACCCCGATGGTGTTTCTTGTTTGGTAATAGACCGGGAGACATTCAATCAACTAATAGCTGGGCTAGACGAAATACGCACTAGATACAAAGATGATGATGTTTTAGAACGAATGAGGTATAGATTATGTATAATATAATTCTATTGTTTTTATGTTATACATCATGTTTTCTGTGTTGTTTAACTACAATCAAATGATGATGATAATTATTCTTGAAAAATAATGAAATATTATAATTTTATTATTATTATTACTACACTACAAGTCATTGCAAACACACTATTTGCGAGAGATAGGATATTTTTCACTTATAGTGTATTATCTATCATTTTTAAATATATTTACCTAATATGTTCATGATTTTCACTTACATGCATTTGACCTAGGCTCTTGGTAAGCGCAAGTATGATTACGTGTAGTTGTTTATTTTTTTCATTTTTTTATGAAAAATCGAGTTCAAGTACATAAAAACACCATAGAACATTAACTATAGTATGCATGTTGCATGTAAAGTATTTTCGCGGAATACTCGATATCAATCATTTTTATATATTTATTTTTATTTATTTTGAACAAAACGTAGATAATATAGTTTTGCCATGCTGATAGTTTTTGTATTTTTTTTTTTTATTTCTTTATAATCTAATTGTACATTTTTATTAGCTCTACAAACAAGGAGTTCCAGAATTTAAAACTTTCCGATCTACAAGTTTTAGCAACATTGGGTGTTGGAGGATTTGGTCGTGTGGAACTTGTCCAAGTTGGCAACGATTCAAGCAGATCGTTTGCTTTAAAACAAATGAAAAAGAGTCAAGTGAGCACTGAGAACATTATACAATTTTAATTTATTAATTACTGTTCATAGACTGGGATGTACTTTAATATGTATGATGTGCACATTAACAGATTGTTGAGACAAGACAACAACAACACATTATGTCTGAAAAAGAAATCATGGGAGAAGCTAATAGTGAATTCATCGTTAAGTTGTTCAAGACATTCAAAGACCAAAAATATCTGTATATGCTTATGGAATCCTGTCTTGGTGGAGAGTTGTGGACTATACTGAGGTAAATATTGATTAATTCTGATGATGTTTATTGTATAAAAAAGTATGTTTAAAAAAAACTTTCATTCAGTGAAGTTGCCATTAAATTATTGATAATTAATTTATTTTAAAACACATTTTCATAAAGTAATGTGTTCTTTATTGTGGATATCCATATATAATTATTTATAATTTATTACTAATTACAGAGATAAAGGGCATTTTGATGATTCCACCACTCGTTTCTACACTGGTTGTGTCGTTGAAGCCTTTGACTATTTACATTCTCGCAACATAATCTATCGAGATCTAAAACCAGAAAATCTACTTTTGGACCTTACTGGTTATGTGAAATTAGTTGATTTTGGGTTTGCTAAAAAATTACAAGTTGGTATATTTTATTACTTAAATTTGTTTTAAAATATTGTCTATTTTATAATTGGTTAAATTATATTAACAGAATGGAAGGAAAACATGGACATTCTGTGGAACGCCTGAATATGTTGCGCCTGAAGTAATCCTTAACAGAGGTCATGATATAAGTGCTGATTATTGGTCCTTAGGTGTACTTATGTTTGAACTGCTTACTGGTATGTATTGTATGCACTTTAACTCCTCAAATAACATTGAAAGTTATTTAGAATACATGACAATAATGTAAGAAATATTTTGGATCAAGAAAATTTTGAAAATGTGAAAATAAAATTGGATATTTTTTCTAATCTTTTTTTTAAAAAAAATTTTTTTGGAAGTATAATAAATTAATAAATAATAATAATAATAATAATAAATTGCTTATGGAAAAATAAGATTTTTACAATTAAGTATAACCACTAAATGCTACTAAGATTATAATATTTTTATACAATAAAATTTATTGTTTTAATAACAGAAAATATTGTGAAGAATTATATTAATTGAAATAAAATTGGAAAAATATTTTCAAGTAAACATATAATTCAGTTTAGTTCTACTTTAAAATGAATAAAAGGCATTTAAAAAATATTAGTTTAATTAAATGGTTTTTTTTCTATTCTATATAGTTAATTTTGAATTATAGTTAATCTAGATTTACATTAAATTAATAAAAAAACGTATGATACCTAAATTCTAATAATAAGTAATAAAAAGGACATACTTTGCACCTTGGGCATTCTTCAATTCTCAAATGAGTTACTCTTGTAGGTATATTGAATTTTAGAGAAACAATAAATCATTTATTGAATAAGATAATTCTGATCAGAGCCTTTGTTTATTTAAGAAAATTTTACTTAAAATTTATAATGTGTTACAGTAACAAAAATATATATATATATGAAAGAAAAAAGTGATGAAAAAAATTTCCAGTAATTTTTTTCACATTTTCTTTCCCCAAAATATTTCTCATATTATTGGCTTATCTATTTAAATGTTTAAATTTTCAATAAGTTTAAATTAAAAAAAGATAATTACAGAGTCCTTTTATCCCATATTTTGTAAAGTTTTTTCCAAATTTTGAGAAAACTATGGAGTTCTGAGAAATTACCTCACAAAAGAACCATCTAAAGGTAAAGCGGAATTCTAAAGTTGCTGATCAAAATTTTGGACAAGTATTTCTATACAAAGAAGTGTACACTGTGTATATATAAAAAAATAAAAATAAAATATAAACATAATTGCTAAAATATTAACTTTGCTTCATTCAGAATCTAAAATAGATAAGTCACCTATTCTATAATTTATTGTTATTTTTATTAAAGGCACCCCACCATTCACTGGAGCTGATCCAATGAAAACTTACAACATTATTTTAAAAGGCATAGATGCAATAGAATTCCCTAGAAACATCACCAGAAATGCCAGAGTTTTGATAAAAAAATTATGCAGGTAAGCCTTTTTTTATTACCAATATTAATGTACATTTTTTTTTTTTATTATCAATCCAACGTTGGAATTAAATTCTTGAAGATGTATCACTAAATAATTACTAAAATTTTCAGAGACAATCCAGCTGAGCGACTCACTGAAGTTCAAAAACACAAGTAAGATGGCCTTTTTTTGTATATAAATAGTTGATAAAGCATTTTTTTAATTTTGAACCTGAAATTTAATTCAAATGTGTTTTATATTTCAGATGGTTTGATGGTTTCAACTGGGAAGGACTGCGTAATAGAACTCTCACTCCTCCTATCTTGCCAAAGGTGCGAAGTGCTGTTGATACTAGTAATTTTGACAATTATCCGCCTGACTTAGATAGCCCACCACCAGATGATAATTCAGGATGGGACATTAATTTCTAATGTTTAAAATATAATGATTATTATTGGTCTGCATCAATAATTATTTTTCTATAAAACTCTTAAAATTGTTTATAATTATTAATTAATTATTTCAAATACCTTTGTTTATGTTATAGCTTTTTTTTTCAACTCATTTAGTCTTGTTAATTATTCAATGTTGAATCACTACTATTTTAAAATATAAACACAATATGTTTGATTTATTTGATATGTTAAATACATTTTTGTTAATAATAACACCATTGAAATGTTGATTTTTATATAAATAAAATAATTGTTGCTCCCAAGTAGGTAGAAATATCTATATTTACGAACTTTATATACAAAAAATAAGTGCCTTTCAATTTTTAAATGCATAATAATGTATGACAAAGTATACATTAATTGTCTTTTGATATATTTTGTTTCTGTACTTTCAATTTTGTCATTAATTTATTTATTTTAGTTACGATTTTGCGAGTTATATTTTTCATTTAAGTAAAAGTTAATGTTGATTATTATTTTATTATTATTTTGTATAGTTTAATTATTGACTTATGTGTTTTAGTATGTATAGTACATTTTTTTATGGAAAAGTCCAGATATAAAAATTATACATACATCTATGTTATAATTTTTAACATAGTTAAATCACAATAACTATGAGTTATTCGTAAAGATTATTGTTTCTCTCTGAATAGTCCTGACTGGATATGAATCCTAATTTCTATATTTTAAAAACACTAAACATATTTTATTTAGATTCTGAGTGAAGCAAAGAAACTTATGATTTTACAATGATGTTTATTTTTTCTATTTTACTGGAAACACTTTTTTTATAGAAATACTTGTCAAAAAGTTTCGTTTAATAACTCTAGTTCCAAAATTACACTCAGATGGTACTATAAAGAAGTCATTTGTCAAATTTTTTAATTCTTTTTTTAAAAACGAGAAAAATCTGTCTAAAGAAAACAGTAAAGTAGGCTATTATCGGAATTTTCATGAAAATGAAATATGTTTTTTAACATACCTTAAAAAATAATGTAACTAGAAACTTGAATTATTTTTAGTAGTTGGTGAAAGTTTCAAGTTTCTAGCTGCATTATTTTTGAAGTTATGTTAAAAAGCAATTTTTACTTCTTTAGAAATTCTGGTAATTATATATTTTGCCTTTTTTTTTGTTAAGTTTTCCACAGATTTTCCACGTTGTTTTTGGAAAAAGTATTGATAAATTTAAAAAAGGAACTCTCCAAAGTACTATCTGGATGTGAATTCGGATCTATAGAGTTACTGATTGAAAGCTTTGGACAAGTATTTTTATACAAAAAAGTGTTTCCAAAAAAAAAAAAAAATTAACATCATTGTAAAATCATAAGCTTCTTTACTCCGCTCAGAATCTAAAAGAGGAGGTCAATTATTATTTATTATTAATAAATATTAGTTTAAAAATGCATGTAACTGTATCTCATAAAAAATGAATACAAATGGGAAGAAAGTGGCATAAAAATAATAACATTTGATTATGATTCATAACAACGAAATAAATAAAATCTGATGAATGAATCATACTATATATTTTAAAAAAATGTAACTGCGAAAGATTTGCCACATGCAATATAATTTGGCTATACTACTGAGCTATTTAGTATCTTATAATGTAAGTTAAATAAATACATATGAAATATAGAGATGTGTATATAAGATACATCATAGCTAAATTAGGCCATTATTACAATGGACACAATACGAATAAACAACTAATACCTAGGTGATAAAATAGAATACTCAAAATAATTAGGAAAATACATAATGATTATTGTATATGTATGTATTAAAGACTTTCACGGGCCGGGCCTGCTTAACTATTTTTGAATTCAGACCGAGCTTAATTTAATTAGATACATTCGAGCAGAGCCTGGCTTTTTTAAAAGACAAAAGTTCCTAAAGTTTTTGGATCGGGCCATGCTTGGATTTGAAAAAGATTAATTTTAGCTAGGCTTTTAAAATGAATAAAAGTAATTATATTTGAAACACGATAAGTTTCAAATGATAATGATAATATTCAATTATTTAAAAAATATGTGATTAAAATCAGAAACTATATTTATATTTAAAAACAATGTTCTTACTTCTTACCTTTTACCACTGTACAATATTATTTGTTAGAAAAAATACATAAAAAATAGTATTTACTATTTATTTTATTAATAAACTGATGGGCTGTTCCAAAACTGGTTTTTTTGAGGCATAGAAGACTATTTTAGCATAATTATAAATTATAATAGTATATGTCACTATTCAATAGGTACTGTTTATAGTGTTTACAAGTGTTAATGACTTATTTTCAGATTGAGCCGGGTTGGGCTTTTTGTATAAAGATTCGGGCCGAGCCAAATCGGGTCTTACTAGACTAAAATATATTGGGGCCTGGCAGGGCTTTTTTCAGAAATTATTTTTGGGTTTGGGTCTGGCTGAGCTCTTTGTACAATGATTCGGGTCAGGCCAAGCTGAAAATTATCAGCCTGAGCAGGTCTCTAGTATGTACATATCTATTCTGTGATACATTCTATACAAATATTGATCAGACAAAACAAATTACGCGAAAAGTACTCAATTTGGCTAAAAAGTTTAGCTTTCATTAATTTATTGTCATTTTTAGTTTTTACTACAATAAATATACCTATATATAATGTTAATGTAAAATATCGAAAAACATATTATCTCAACTCCTACCTAAATTACCAAAATATTGCTAAATATTTTACATTATTGTATTAAAAATTTACTAAAACACTTCCGATATTGAACTCATTGAAGACTGGATATACCTCAGTTTTAATATTTTTAAAATTTAGGTACTTTTGAAGTATTATATATGTACTTAAAAACAGCAAAACTTTTTTACCATTTTCCTCATTTTTAGAAAAAGTATTAAGAAATTAGAAAAATGACATCTTTGAAGTACCATCTGGTTGTGATTCGGATCCATAGTCTATAGAGATATTGATTGAAACTATTGAACAAGTATTTCTATACGAAAAAGTATTTCCAGAGAGAGGGAAAAAAAATAAATATCGGTGCTAAATCATAAGCTTCTTCGCTTCACTCAGAATCTAAAAAGTAAAGTAAAGTATAGATAAGAAAGACATACTTCGCACCTCGACTCAGATATTCTTGGTGGTTGTGTAGAATTTTAAAGAAATGATAAATCATTTCTTCAATAAGATAATTCTGAATGAAGGAAGTTAATTATATAAAGAACAATAATAGCCATAATTTTCAACACACCTACCAAGAGTATAAGATATGAAGAGCAAAGAATATCCGTGGTGCGAAGTATGTCCAGCTCTATTGTCTATACTTTACTTTACTCTAATTTACTTTTTTTGTATCTAATAAATTAAAAGAGCGGAAAAAAATTTAATGAAAAAGTGTTTAAATTTTTTTTAACATTTTCAAATTTTCTCATGCCAAATTATTTCTCATATTACTTACTACTAAAAATAATTTTACCCAAGTTTAAATTAAAATAAAAACAAATACAAACGTTCAAAAGGATTTGTTACTTTTTTTTATTATAATATTATGTGAAAAACGTTTATCAGTCATGTCCGTGACCTGTGACCATAACTACAGGCCCAATCCAATCTGTGGAGATATTCAGTTCGTTCCATTTTAATGATTTTGTTTATAATTATAAAATATGTTGTGAGCTGTTTTTGAGTTTTTCGTCGCAAACCAAAAATAGCATAAAAATAAAATCCTTAGTGGATACTTGTAAATGGTCTGGGATCGAAGGAAAAGTTAGGCACAATTTATTGATGTCCGATAGGATGTCCATATACAACGATATCGAGATATTATACCTATTTTATATTATACAATAATAATAATAAAATGACAATTTAATCTTTAATCTAAGTGTATTGTACAATCATATATCAAGTTTTACAAGACATAGATATTCGTATATTTATTTTACCTGCATAATAATTTACGAAAAAACCAAAGATATTAGTTACCTGTACGGTATTTTTATTCAAATAAACTTTTGACGTACCTACCTACGCGGGCTACGGATAATTCACACAGATATTATTCACTTCATAAATTTCCCGAGTGAAAAGTATAATATGAAATGACAATGACTAGGGCATAAAATAAACATAAAAATGTTGGGGGAGGCTAAAATATTAAATTGTTTGAATTAGCCGCCTCACCGGTGTAAACCTTAAACAATTTATAAGAAATTGGGGAGGAGGAGGGCTTTAAGTGAATATAGAGGGTTAAGCCCGTCCGTCTATTTCTGCCTATGACAGTTAAAATGGAAATGCACGTCGAAACGGTCCTGAATATTTGGCGCGCACACCTTGACCCGCCATTAGTGTCAACCACTTTTGGCGGAGTACTCAAAGGTCGTGTGGAATGCACATTTTCGAAAAAACGTTTCGCCTTGAAACGGATTTAATTCGGTCTCCCAACAAGGCCGACCGTGGATGTCATAGACACGTACATATTATTATGAGTATGACGATGTCGAAACACTCGTTAGGCTGAATTCTAACAGCCAGCCAGCCACCACGCCGCACAGCACAGCCACCGCGGTAAATAAACCGAATCAGCTGATAACCTTCGCTAGACCTGCTAAGCCTCTTTACAGTTTACGCCGCCGACAACTCGCTTCACCGGCCGGTCGATAGAGAGGACACCTACGTGGATTTGGTCATAGGTGCGCTCGTGAAGTCGCGCACATTGATCAGGACACAGTGACGTCATGACAATCGCTTTTTGTGTTGCGTTTAGGTCGTAGAGTCCGCTGTTCGTGCGTGTGTAAATGACGTCATGCGCACCTCGGTACGAAAACGCGACGCGACTCGAAATCGAGCGCTGCGGTACAGCGGCCGTCGAGCGACCGTCCGTCTGCCGCTGAATTCATTTACAGTGCACACCCCGGCTGACGAACAGTCTTCTAATTCCGTTTACTTTCACAGGTAAGAGATTCTTTTTGTTTGTGTTATTTTTTTATACCTGTTTGCGTTTCCTATTTGGTTATAATCGTCCGCTGTTCGAGTGTATTTAATCGGCTTTTGTCGATCTTTCCATCCGAGTATCTCGGCTTCATTCCGGATTTGCTCTTTCGATTTCACTAGTTTTAAGGTTATACATAGTGGTGATGTTATCTTCCCGGTTTGTACATCCCAGTATCCGCCGCCGCCATTTTCCATATTTCGGGAAATCGTTTTTGCTTACACGAAATTCACTTATCGAACACAAATTTGGTTTATTATATTTCCAACAAAGAATTTGACTTTGTATTTGCTTGTTTTATCTTTCGAACGTTGTACCGATCGATATTCGCAACGCCAACCACCAATCCTCTGACCTTGATCGTCCTTCACATTGAATCTTCGGTTCATAACCGACGCCCTTTTAGGTACCATCGGTCTGAACTTTGTCTTTCATTTGACCAATGGTAATCATTATTATTGGCATTTGCCCCCTCGTTTACGTTCATGCCCTTCAAATATTTTTAATTGACTTTGAGGCTGATTCGAATAAAAAAAAACTTCAATTTAGTGTCATCATTATTTACATTGATATTTAAAGAATTAACCATTGGATTCATGATATCATTGATATTCAAGTATCTATATACGTATAAATTGTATTCAACATTATTGTGTGTTACTATTTATATTGAGTACAATGTGATTATTTTCCCATGATTTTAATAGTTTTAATATTTTTAATATCTATTTTTTGTACAACTTTGTTTAAATTACCTAATTGTATTTAGATATGTTTATAAATACCTAAGATTGTTAGGATACCCACCTAATAAATTTTACACTATTTGTGTTGGTAGATACATATTAAAAAATCTAATCAACGAAGTTTGTATGTTCTATTTATTTTTTTTAATTTAATGGTAATTTTCCTTTATTAAACAATTAAATAGGTTATAAGTATCTAATATTTATTTATGATAATGATAGTGAAAGTATTTTTATTTATTATTTCAATTAATAAGCAATAATATAATAATAGAGATTACCTATATTAAATTTTACCTAATATTCCTAGATTTTATTTATTATATAAAGGTATTAAACAGAAAAAAAAATTAAGGAACTGAAGCATCTTAGAATAATTATTTTATGACATGCATATTATTTTATTTTTATATAAATCATTCAAAAATTCCTATTTTAATATTTGAAATTGGTAAATTTAATATATTAAGGTATAGGTAATATACCATAATATGTGTTTGTGTGTAGAATGTAGTTGCTGTCGCCGTACACTCTGACTGTGACTGATGTTTTGTACTCGCTATTAAGATAAATTTTGAATTAGTGTATAAGATTGATTTGTTGGTTAAAATGTTGTTTTCAACTGGTGAAATGTAAAATTGACTATGAAAGACTTCTTTTTAAGTGAGCTATGTGTACTTTTTTTAATTATAATTCTCTTCCTATATATAGAGGTCAAGTTTCAAGTGCAACTTGAAAATTAAAATAAATAGGTACCTAATTAATTTTAAAAAGATTTTTTTTAGATTTTATTTTGTTGAGTTTATGTTCATTTTCATTATATTTTTTTAACTATAATTTTGAAATAACAATAAATAAAACAAACAACTATTTTGTTTATATTTTTAAAAATAATCTAAATAATAGTAAATATAATTAAAGTAACTGGTGTGTAATAATGCATTAAGAGAAATGGATATTGTTTTTATATTTTCCTTCATTTTATCTTCAATTTTGAGTATATAAGTACCTAAAATAAAGGACATTTACGTTTTGGCCCATGAATTTTTTGTTTTAAATATTTGATTTGTAGATAATTTGAATTTCAGTGTCTATGTTAAAAAATCTTTTTTAGGTACTTATTTTAATTATCTACAAAATAAAATTATATTTTCTTGATTGTATAATTTACTTTTGTAGTTATTTTTATTTTATTAATTATATATATTTTTTTTTATTCTAAAATGAGTAGGTACCTAGTATGTATTTTGATTATAACATTTTAGTTTCTGACTGTAGCAAAGAAGCTAGTGCTTTTTCAATGATGTCCATTTTTTTTTTTCTATGAATACATTTTCATACAAATAACCTACTTATCCACAAGTTACCACCAGTAACTGAACAAAAATTAGGTTCTAGATCAGTGGTTCTCAATCTTTTTATACCATGACCCAAATTTTCTTTTGAAAATCTATTGTGACAACTCATTTGGTTTTACATTAACAGGATAAAAAATAGTTGTTAAAGAAACAAAATTAATTTAATATGAATATCTATAATTTTAAAAAAAATTTCATGGTGTGAGCATCTGTATCATTTGATTGTGATATTTTAAACATAAATTTTTAGAAACTATACCTAATTAAAAAAAAACTTGTCGCGGCATTCCTCCATATTATGTTTCTTCCTTATTTTACAAAAAATATCTTTTAAAAATTGGTCCTAAAAAGTCACTATTTTACCATTTTTATGATAACAGTAATGTTAAAATGCTCTGTTGTTTCTTCAGGTAAATAGCATAATTGTAAAAAAAAAAAATCAATAAAATGTAATATAGTTGTTTAATTAGGCATTATTTGCTAATTTGTGTTATCTAATATTGTTATACAAAAAATTAAAAGAGACATATTTAAGTTCAAAGTATTGAAATGGTGGTAAATGTGCTGTTACACAAAATATTAGGTCACTATTTTAATTATTTTTGTGACTATTCATTTTTTTTTTTAAACTCAGTAGTAATGCAGCCTGGTAATATCAGTGTTATTTTTTATAATGTATGTACCTACTTAGTATTTTATTAATGTACTAATAATAAGTACCTATTTTATTAATGATTCAAAATGTTAGTTATTGTATTTTTTAATCCACTATAAATCAAAGTCATTGACATAGGTTTTTCTGACTATTATTGGTTACAATGCCAAATTCCTTAAACTTAATAAACTGAATAATAGTTAAAATCCTTGTAACAATAGAAAACATTAATAATATAAACATAATATCTACCTAAAATTTTCTTTCGGTTTTATCCCTAGTTCTATGAACACATTAAATGCAAAGTATACTTTTTTTCGTCATTAAAAAAGCACAATTGCTCAAGCATTGGTCAATATGGAGGTTTTCGCGTCAAATTAAAGCTTAATTTTTCTGTTTTTAAATTAAGTCATTTAACATAAAGTTATATTTTCATATAAAATATAACTTAGAAATTGCTAACTAATAATTTAAATTTTTGCAAGTTTGTTTTTTGGAGTTTTATGTTATTACCTGTAGAACAGCAATTTTGCTTATAACTATTAAATATTTTTGATTATAAATTTATATGTGTGTGTATGTGTATATATATATATATATATATATATTATATATTAAGTATATTCTATACTTTTTATTGCTAATAAGGAAACAAACAATTTGGTTTCAATTTGAACTTAATGAGCTTAAATTTAAAAAAAAAAAGCCGGACATACTTCGCACGACGGGTGGTATTCTCTTGATGAGCGTATTAAATTTTAAAGAAACGATAAATCATTTCTTCAGTAAAACGATTCTGAACAAAGGAAATTAATAATATAAGAAAAAAAAATTTTCGAAAAATGTCCAAAATTTTTTTTCACATTTTCAAAATTTTCTTGTGCCAAAATCTTTTTTATAGGATTTTCTATCTATGTTTAAATTTTCATAAAATTCGGATCAAAAAATGATGGTTTCCG
>JAIPRM010000325.1:0-62572 GCA_025469315.1 Stegophylla sp. TES_Ste_2020 | reverse complement strand
AAATGACCTCTTTAAAGTACCATCTGGGTGTGATTCCGGTTCTATAGAGATACTGATCGAAACTTTCGGACAAGTATTTCTATACGAAAAAGTGTTCACAGAAAGAGAAAAAAAAAATAAAAAAAAAAAAAAATATAAACATAATTGTAAAATCATAAGCTTCTTCACTTTGTTCAGAATCTAAAATATAATAGAATAAATTTATTTACTATCCACATTTTTTAGAATTTTAGGAAAATCAACGTTTTAAAAACGATGTCATGAATCAAAATTAGCAGAAATCATTTCTTTTTGATGCATTGGAAATGTTAAATCGCTATTATAGTAAAACTAAATTAACTAAGGTAACTACGTTTCATAAATCAGAAATATTGCCAAAAATCCACCTTAATAGTTTTAGGAAATGAGAATTTTTATAAGAAAAATTAAAAAATAAGCTTATTCAAATAATAATCCAATATTTCAACATCAACAAAACTCCAAATTACTGTATTGGTGCAATAAAATTTCTTACGGACAAAAAGTTAAACATTTTACAAGGGTTTGATTAAAAAAAAAAATCGGAGAAAGTACAGATAAATATTGCTATATAGCTTCTAGTACATTAATATAATAATAACAATTAATTGGCGATAAGGATATATTTAATAAAATGTTATTTAATAATATTGGGTATTCGATAATTATGTGCGTGCTTGCGTGCACGGGCGTGTGTTTGAGGTAATAAATATCTTAATAAAAATGAAAAATGCAATAAAAGTCAATTTTTATAAATTAAAAAATGGTCAACCTCTCAGTAATTAGTGTTCATGGTCTTTTTATGAGAATCCTTGGTTTTAAAATGTTTATAGAATTACCTTTTTTTCCAATAATAGGTACATCAAATAAAATTCACTAAATTTTTTCATATTATATCCAGTAATAGTTCAATATTATTAATTTGTAATAAAGTAATCCATGTTTATTTTTATTTATAGTATTTAATATTTAGAGTAATTTTTCCGTACTTTTTTTGATTTTTTTCAATAAAAACCTTGTAAAATTATTGATTATTCGTCCATAAAAAATGATCGAAACTTTTAGACCAGTATCTTTACAAGAAAAAGTGTTTCCATACATGCGAAAAACACACACACACAGATTTGTAAAACCAATACATTCCTCGTTATCGCTCAGAATCTAATAAATAAATAAATATCATCGTAAAAACACTAGCATCTTCATTTCATTCAGAATTTAATTAATTAATCAAGATATTTTTTAGATTCTATTTTTAAATTTTTTTAACTCTATGTTCATCGTATATTTTCAACTGCATATTGTAATAATAATAATAAGTGAAATGATCAACTATTTTGCTTATATTTTTATAAATAATTATAATAGTAAATATAATAATAATAATATACGTTTATGAGATAATGAATCTTGATTTAGTATTATAAGCAAAATAAATGTCCTAAAATTTATTTATGCATTAATTATGCTTAAAGCATTTTTTTCTTTTAAAAATAATTATAACTATCATTTTTAATTTAAATCCGAAATAAAGCTACAAGATTAACTTTTTATTCGTGAATATAACACCACTGGCCTACAATAAATAATAATGTAGCATTTAATCCCTCTCAAGAGTCTTAATGTTATGTGAAAGTTCTCAAGAGCCAACTGTGAAGTTTTTCAATTAACCGGTAGCTATTCTGACTTCTCTTGAATGCTAGTAAGGCGTGTCACCAATTAGATAAGGACTGGAATTTAAATAAATAAAGTTTAGCTTTTCTTTATACAAATTACTTAAAAGTAAAACTACGCAATGTTATAAGACATTTTCTATCATGCACCCGTCTCGTTTCACAAATGTTCATCAAAAAGTTGCAAAAAAATTCCAATTACATTTACTTTAATTTATTATTTCACATACAAATTGTATAATAAAGTGAGAGTTCACAACCAATTAATTTACATAAATACGTTAAAAAAATGTTGCAATATTATTTTAAAATATGATTTAAAGTGGTTGTAAACGAAATCAATTACATACTTATAAATATTATATACTGTTATATACTAATCAATTTAAAAGTTTAAAGTAGAATGATAGATAATGAAGACATGAATGATACATATTATAGGCGATACTTGTATTAATTATTGGCATTTTTTATAATGTTAGGAAATCGAAGTGGCGCTGTTGAAAACTTCCGCAACACTGTTACGGTATTCCAAACAGAATACCTACCCCCCCTCCGAAAAAAATGTGACGTCACTACACGAAGAGACGTAAACTCAAGAGGAAGGGGAATCAAAAAGTTCAAATAATTTTTGAATCCAACTATATATATATATAGTAACTTCACTATTTAAAGTGGCGTTTTTCACCTGTACATAATAATATATAAGTCATCCTATGCGTACCTATTGAAAGGAACTCGTTTTTCTTATTCCTATGAAAAGATAATGAATTCCTTAGCCTAGCTTAAAACTTTATAAAATAATAATATTATAACACCAAAATAATCTTTCACATATTTTTCAAATACTTTACACTAGGTACCTACCTACTTTTAAGTTTTTACAGTATATTAATGGTGGTGTCGTCAATTGGATTAAATTCCCGATTCTTCTCTCCAAATATGAGGTATATATCTTTTTAAGAAAAACAAAAGAATTACAGTCATTACGTTTTTGTTCCTAAAATCGAGGAATTAACAAAATGTTAATCCTTTTCCTTAAAAAAATAACCAAATCCGTTCCTTCGCTCGTTCCTTAAGAAAAAAAAAAAAGATTCAATTCCAGGAGTCGTTCCTTAACCAACACTACGTATGTATATATTGTGATTACCGCTGCTGCAGCACCGTGTAGCCGTTATATCCGAACGACCGGGTCGTTTGTCGTCGGAGATTTGAGGGGAGGAAAAACTACGCGGGGTTTCCGCATTTTCCCTTTTCGGTTTGTCCGTAATTTATTATTATTATTTATACACCCTCGCGCGGTCTCGTCTCCCTCCCCCCACACCCGCCCCTCATCACCTTCTCGCCGGCCAATTCTGGGCTTTTACCGAGCGTATATAATATATATATATATATTTATACGTATGTACGGGGATGTGCGTGCGTGATTCACGCGGGGCGACCGCTCGAATTATAATAATTTAGGTACGCGCGCGCGTATCTCACACGGAGCCCCCCCGTCCGCGCGCGGGGCGTAACGGCGGTGATGTCGGGTGCACGCGTAACCGCGTAGGTACGCGCGCGTATAAGAGTTATATTTATGTAAACGTAACGCGCGCCGCGTACACATGCGGGCGGGCGCGTCGGAAATATATAACTTACGTGCGCCGCCGGGAACGCGACAGCCCCTATATTATTATGAAACGTCGAGGGGTTTTTCGCGGCGGGCGGCGAGAAAAACCGCGGGCGCGCACGCAGTCAGTGTCGTGCCGCCGCCCGGGAAACTCGCGACCGACCGACCGACCGACCACCGTTCGTCCGCGTCGCTCGTAACGTCGCTGCGTTTTATTCTTCGTCGCGCGTTTTTTTTTTGCTTTTATTTTCTGCGTGCCGCATACTACGGCGTTTGTACATGATGTTCTAGCACGCGATTTTTATGGAAAACAAAAATCAAAAATCAAATCAAAACAGACGCGAATAATGACAGACGTTTATTTTCCGCGTTTTTCCTTTAAATAATAATTTAAAACGGGTGTATTTTATATTGTGCGCGATCGACGACGGTAAATTAATATTTGCTACCCGTCAGTGCTCTACACAAACGACGTTTTTGTGGGATTTTCGAATTTATCTCGTAATAGAGCTACGAAGTGTCAGTGTCATGTGGGGATTTCCCGTGTTAAATCCCGCGCCGCCGCCGAATATTTTGAACGCGTTTACGAGTTGTTTCCTAACTCGAAAAAAGTTGCGCCGTCCGGTGTCGCATGCAGTAGACAACAACGCACGTGCACGACCGTTACATATAATAATATTAACACTGTTCTAAAATATGTTATAAAACAATATATCGGATAGGTATATTTCCGGGGTACGCTACAATATCGCTATCGTCGAATTTCGTAAGTAAATTAATATATTATTTTCAATATATTATTATAACTGATAAAAATGATAATATTTTCGTTCGTGCGAATCATTTTTGTACGAGAAGAAAATCTCTAGGAAATTTTAGAGGAAAAAAAAATGTGGGCATGACATCATACATGCATTATGTAGAGATCGGGTGACGGAAACGATTTCTCACTTCGTTCACACAATTCCTTTTTTTTTTTGTCATTTATGTTTGTTAGTCCGATTATGATTGCATACATTTTTCTTTATATGGAAAAGATAAATATAAAACATTTACAGAAATGAATACAATATGTGCGATGTGCATTACAAATATATTTGAAAAAATCTATATTTAAACATAAAATTCATAAGAAATATAAAAAACTAATTAATATCGTCTATAATTTGGTCAAATATTCAAAGTTGCAATGAAATGATCTAATTTAACGTCTGAAAAGAAATTACTGCTTATAAAATTAAAAATTTTTCTACGAAAATAATAAGGTCTTAAATTAAAATTAATATTAATTTTAATTTTTAATATGCTGATATACGAAGTCAATGTTTAAAAGAAAAATTTATCAATGCTGTGAAATGTAATCGACTTTATAATTAACTGCTATTTATGTGTATTGTATATAAATATATATTGACTGATAGTTAAAAAACAATGTAAAACGTACAATTTTGGAGGTAGAATTAAAACTAAAATGTAAATAAATGGTATTCTTCAACTTTTTTTTATAAAGCAACAATAAACGTACGACCATTCAGGATTCATTGCAGTAGTAATAATTCCAAGGGCGAAAAGTTTCGTTTTTAGATGTCCCCAGTGTGATTCGCTAATGGCCTTGGGTATGAAAAACTTCCTCAACACCATCTCTCTCGAAATCCCCCAGGAATTATACGTCTACCTGCTATGCTTTTATGCGAATAATACCATATTCTCTTAGAGTCTACCAATAAAAACCTTTATCAGTTATCTCATACTTGTGTGTGATTTCTTGAATTATTTACGCACTTTGTAGACATTTTAGGTGTAACCACATGTGATTTCTCATTAATTTTGTTTCTGAATTATTTTAATATAATTAAAATAAAATATGTAATATTAATGGTTATGATATTTATTGCCTTATTTGTATAATATTATAATATGTACATTTGTACAATCGTCATCATGATTCATGAGCCTCATCCAACCTATCTGTATATTTACTTTAGAGAACCGTAGATATCACTGGGGTTCGACCAGTCAGACTGTCGGGTGTGATTTAATTAAGGAGCGCCAGAGTAAATCTAGAAGAGCTTTTAATTATTTTGAACATTAAAATCCTCCAGTACATAATGCGATTATCGAGTCGACAACGTATGTTTTCACCTAGACCAATTAGTTACTAGTTAAGACGTCCAATTTATATTTTTGTATATTACACTGTTTTTCCAACGAATAAAATGTACAATTATTATTTTGATAAATTTTCTATAAAGCTTTAATTCGTTAGTGGATATGTCGGAAATTTCAAAACGGCGCCCTGCATAACAATGGGAACCTCGACTGCCGGAGTCGACCCCATTAAAACGTAATTTATATATATTTGGACGCCCGCGACCTTTTGTATGCATAACCATAAAACTTGCATATCACATAACTCGGTTATATCGGGGAAAAATAATTTGGTATTGTTATGAAAAACTGTTTCACAGAAAAAAAAAAGGTTTCGTAACTAACGAACATAATTGAGAATTTTAGTGTAAATATTCCTGTGTTAAACAAATGTAAACGTATTCACGCGTGAAGGTAACGTTGTTGGTTATTGTATGAGTATGTTATTATTTTCATTATAGTATAGCACAATTTTGTTTTAAGTCTTATAGTAATTTATTTATGCTTTTATCAAAAAGCAAATTGTAATTTTAAAAGTTTCATTCGCATATTCTGAGTTCAACTAACGTTACTTTGAACAAATGTAATATTTTATTGTTTCTTTATATGATTAGTGGGTGTCGTCCTTCGACGATAAAAAGTATTAAATCAAAATTGAATAATATTCGTACTAGTTGCATAAGTATTTTTATTGATTTTTTTTTTAGTTAATTTATCAAATTTCAACTGGAAATCTGATTTTTTAATTTGATATTGTTTTGTTCCTCGTTGTTAAGTTATTCAAGATCAGAGAATTTACTGCATCAAGACTAGGGAGAAAACTCAGAATCTTGTTAGTCACGTCTCTATGGGTTATTCTCATGGGACTGATGGCTACATAAAAGAAACACGACGTAAATTAAGATTTAAAAAAAGAGAGTTTTAAAAAGTGTGAAAAACTGAAGGAAACTTTTTACCCTAGTATCTGCTCTATTCGGGCTTAGTCTAGATGTACGTAAGTTGTTCCCTCGAGACAAAAGAAATCCAAAACTCGATGAAAATATTTCTTTTGGTGTACTGGACCATATTACCTATAATCTATACTAGTGGTTCTCAACCTTTTTTATGTTTACGGTACATTTTTTTTTAACAATACATTTCAACGGAACATTCAAGTAAAATAAAATAAAGTATAGACAAGAAAGCCGGATATTATACTTCACACTACGAATATTCTTCACTCTTCGGGTTAGATATTCTTGGTGAGTCTATTGAAAATAATGACTGTTATTGTTCTTTATATTATTTACTTACTTCGTTCATAATCGTTTTATCATAGGAATGATTTATCGTTTCTTTAAAATTCTACTCACCCACTAAGAGTATTTGATCTGAAGAGCGAAGAATATCCGTGGTGTGAAGTATATCCGGCTTTCTTGTCTATACTTTACTTTAATTTTTTTTTTTTAACCAATTGACAATTGCAGTATGATATTTTTATACTCATATATTTATAATATAAATATATACTAATACAAAGGTTTAATTATTATTAATATAAGCTCTAACCACAAAAATTATTCGAGGTGTGACCAAGTTATTTTGAAGTAGTCGATAAAACTTAGGATTTATCGGTTAATTCTAGACTTCACTGATATTTGTACTTTTACCGTGATGTAAACATAAATTTTAAAAGTTCACCATATTATGAAATATGTTAAAATATTGTAAATTGAGATATTTTTGAATATGTGTATAGCCGCTTTATGTAGATAGTTGACTAAAATAAAAATTATAAGTTAGCTTTATATTAATTATATTTCCATAATAGGTTGTTATAATTTAGGTAGAATAGTTGACTTAATGTATTTTTGGGGATTATGTGATCTATATACGTTTAATCCAATATTTTATTCTTTGTTAACAAGCAAAAAAATATATCTATATGATTCCTATGGGTTTTTAACCCTATACACTGCTCGTAAATCATTTTTATTTTCAGATTTTCAATCACTGGATTATAATAATTGTATTCGTACACTGTAAAATTGATTATTTTACCTTTCTTTCACAGACATCATTTTTTATTTTGACAAGGTAGAATAGAAATACATTTGAAAGTAAAACTGTTTTAGTTATTAACTGTGTATCTCTTATTTAAATCAATTCCATACCAATAAAACAAAATTTAATTCAATAAAATAAATACTTTTTAGTCAAAATTATAAAAAGTTTGAAATAAATTAAGAGATAATAATTATAATTCGCGTAGTTAAGTTTAAAAGTATAATCTGTCACGTTTTTCATTGGTTTCTTTATCGGTTGGTCTATTGTTTTCTTTCTCTCTTTTTTTTTATTAAACGTGGGGTGGATTTAATTTTGATGAACGATTTTACAAGTGGGATTTACGTCTTCATTTGACGTGACTGCGCACACAATGTTTTAAAGTGGATCTGGATAGCAAACACAAAAGGCTCCGATTATTACTGTATACATAAACGAAAACAAACGATTACTCTCTTCTTCAATTATTTATTTTGCGAAAAATATTCATTTAAGCTCTTTGTGTATTATTGTCTTTTGTAGGTATATTAAAAATGAAATTAAGTAGGTACAGTTTCTAATATTTTTCAAAATAAAAATTTAAATCGCCATGAAATATCTGTACAAATAACAAATTAATGAAATTAATATAATTCCAATATTTTTAAAGTTACGTATTCAGCCTAAAAGAGGTTTTAAAAATATTATCAAGTTTGATCAAGGCTATTGGTATTAATTGGTAAACATTTCAAGTTTTTAGCCTGAATAGTTTTAAAGTTAAAAATGACTAAATAACTAACTAAATTGATTTAATGGAAGTTTTATTAAAATTATCGATAGCTTTTCTTTAAGCATTGTGAAACTGTAGAGAATTTCGTAATATGACTGTATAAAGTAGGGATGGCAAACAAGTGGCATGCGTGCTATATTTGGCTTGGGGAAGACTTTTGATGTTACCGGAAAGACTTCCGTGAACCTACGCAAGTATGTATTTTAACGATACGAACAATGTATTGGTTGATGAGTGCTTTTTTTTTTGTATGCCCTTTTACCACAATTTTAAGTAGTGAAGTCCATCAAAAAGTTTCATTCAATACCTCTTTAAATCAGCCATTTTTCAGCTTATTCTAGAATATAAGTCATTAAAAAAAAAAAAAAAAAAATTGTAAGCATGGAAAAACGCAAAGAGATTTAAAGTTTTAAATAAAAACGGTAAAATACGCCAAAAATACATACATATTATATGTTATACATAATTGTGTTACCGTCAAAGACATAAATTAAGGAATTAACGTTAATGATTAGTGAATATAATGATATTTCCGAGCAAATTAGACTTGATTATTACCTAAAATACATCATTGACGGTAATATATGATAATTATTATAATAATATTATTATTACATTATAGTATGCAATGGTATTAACTATGCAGGTATATATTTTATAGTTGGTCCAATCCCTTTTTTGTGATTTTTATTGAACGCTTTTGTTCTTTAGGCTTTAGACTTAGATAGCTTTTAAGTTATGGTAACATTAATTTCAAGGAATGTACTTGATTAAATGTGTGTTCGAAATACCAACGCTAATTGCAAATCGTAGTCTAGTGAATTGACATCAACACCTGGGACATCATGAATGCATTTTTTTTTTCATATTTTAATTTAAAAAAAAAAAAAAGATTTATTTTGTAGATTATATCAATAAACAACTGCGACGATTGAATTCACGCATTGTTATTGTACTATATTTGTTCAACGTTCGTTGAATAAAATTTCCATAAATATGGTTAATAAAGGGGGGGGAGTGTTCAGGCACCAAAAACACTCCCTTTGGTCGAGCCACTGCATACGTATTTTACACTCGTATATTGTATAAGTCATACAGTAATACGCGCTCGCGGTGATGATGGGTCGTCGTCGACGATTCGCGGAGTGCCGCGGGCGAGCGTGTGTACATATTATAATAATATAGTCGCGGGTGGTAGGGCCGGGCGGAAGACGTTATCAATTTCCATGTATTACTACTACTACTACGTTAACAGCGCAAACAGCGCGCGTCATTTAGCCCCGACACACAACTTTCGCTGCGTTTTCCGGTTCAGATTCAAGTGTGTGCGCTTATGTATATAATATATATGTATACCTATTACCCGTCACTCACCCTTGACTCATCCCCCCCCCTTAGCACCTCCTCCACACTCTCCGTACACAAACTATTTCAGTTGTACAGCGTGCGCTCCGCTCCGCGGGTTTAACCGACTCGACAAACACACACGCACACCAGATCATGAACCGTAGAAGGGCTGAGGGTGAGGGGGTGCTCTTCTCCGTGTGTCCGTAATACATTATGCATAGATATGATGTGGCGGCGGCGGCGGCGGCGGTGTACGAACCGACCTTGTGTAACGGAGGATATTACGTAACGTATTTCGGACTAATATAATAATCTAATCGCCCCGGCGGCGGCGGTGGCCGATATTATCCCGCATTACGCGCGGTTAAGGTTAAGGATGAGATGTCGTAATTTTAACAATATTATATTAATAATAATAATAATAACGCGCGCACATTATTCCGGTGAATTCATTTTCTCTCTCACACCGCGCACTTTTATACCTGGAAATTAAAAATGTACGATGCTTACTTTTTACATTCTGTTTATATTCTCTGTAGTCTCACAGTGTGTTCGAATTGGAAAAATATAGAATAAGGAGTGCCTCTCGGGCTTTCAATATAAATATAAGCGTCTCCTCAAACTATGTAATTCATATACTATAGAAAAATAAAACTAGTAAGGGTGCTCTCGAAATTTTATAATAAAATAGTAGAGAAGCTCCGACCCCCTGCACACCCCTTCTTCAATTCGAGCACAGTAGATAATGTTTCTTAAAATAGAATTATTAACGTATTATCATGTATTTTACCTTTTAAACTACACAAAATATATAAAATTCGTCGTTTTTACTATTTCTTATTTAATAAAAGAAAATCATGATTGCTTAAACCACCAATTAACAAATTATTACCAATTTCTGGAGTTGGTACTGAAAAGAAATAAAAATAAAATGTATACAATATACATATTATGTTTTACTGAAACGAAAATAATTTTAATTATCTACTTAAGTACCTAATTTGTATAGACAATTTTTTCTATAATTTCAGAATTAAAATTCTAATTGCTAAATTATGTTTGATAGGAATGTAGGGGAAAAACTCCGAAAAAAAAGCCTTTTTTATGTTCATAGACATGTTAATAATATTTCCCTGTTATGACTATCAACAGTTTCTGCGTGTGTTTTGACACTCTTTGCTACGCTTCTCGGCACCGCAGCTTCGCTTCACACTTGCTGTACAATGTGGGGTCATTTTGGTTTGACTATCGGTAATTATCCTGTGGTTTTTGTTTTCTATGACTTTTTTCACTATATTCTTTTTTCTGGGCTGTTTTTCCTACTACCGGGGATTTTTTTACCATTTTCTTTTTTTTTGAGCTTTTTTTCCGAATACCGTTTGATCATTGGTATCAATCTAACATAACTATATCACATTTTTTTTTTAATTTTAATTTAAACTTATATTAAAAACGTAAATAATATACTATAATGTCTTTTTAATATGTTATAATTTATTAAAATGTGTAAATCCATTCTTGATTTTCACATAAAGTTTGATTTTTATCGCCATATAAAAGATAAATGCTTAAATTTGGCAAAGCATCTAAACGTCCAATGATTGATTAACAATTATTTACTGTTCTCCGTTTTGTTTAGGTGGATAAAAATGCGAAGTGTGAGTTATACCAAAATATCCTGCCAAGTCATTTGGCCCGCACTATGCTACTCAGTTTGGCTTTATAAGTTTGGGGATTTACAGGTGAAACATGCTATCCCTTTGGAATGTAAAATTCTTATCTTGGCATCATTCCAATATACTGGGAAAACTAAGCGGACTGTTCAAAAGGTCTTGGTTATAATATATTGATTGAGACTGAGAATGCAAGAAGTAATATAAAAAAAAATTGTAAAACAATATTTATTACGAAAATATCTTAGCTAAAAAATAAAATAAAAACACGTATTGATCAATGAAACATGTTTTTAACAGGGTTTATGTTTTTAGTAAAACATTTCATAAATTATATGAATTTTCGTGAACATTATAAATAATATAAATATAATATATACATGTAAGTATATTATCTGTGTATGACTTAGTATAATATGTTACAAAGAGTAACAAAAGGAACATTTGGACTTTGGGTAAATATAGTTGCTACTAATTGGTTAAATTCGCCCAAGTTTTACGCGTAATTGCCGTAGTTAATATAGAAACATAAACATTAAAACGCGATATGACGTTTTCGTCCGGAATTATTCCTCACACGGGGCAATTTATAAACGATGCGTCTGCGTCGACGCACTATGCATAAAATGTAATATTTTCTATATAATATGCGTATTTACTATTTCGTTTTGTCATTTGTTTTCTCAGTTGAAAATCATTTAGCCGTTTCGTTCGAGCGTGCGTACGTCGTATACGTATGTATTATTGTATAGTGGTATTTAAGATCGTTTGACGGACAGGAATGCGGAATCGAATCGATTGGTGCACAACGATGAAATAATTTCGGAGCCGGTGGGTGGTGGTCGATTGCCAAAAGTGTATAATTTATATGTAAATATTATATATTATAATATATTTACAGTGGTGCCCAGATGAATTACCAAGTAATACGACTCTCAAGTGGGGTGGTTGTAGTAGATTAGTATATTTATAAAGTAGTAGATATATATTCATAAAAAACCGGAAATACTTCTTATCATTGGGGTACTCTAGGGTGAGACTCGGTGGATGTATTAAATTTTAAAGAAACGATAAATCATTTCTTCAATAAAATGGTTCTAAGTTGAGCTTCATTTTAAAAAAGATAGTTATTATACTTAAAAATTATAGTTTATTATTACATAAAAAAAAAAAATTAATGCATTTTTTAATCCACTATTAACCGAGAATAGGGGAAAAAATGTCATGGGAAAAAAAGTGTTAGAAAAATACAAATTACATTTTTAAATTAAAATTTTGGAAAAGTTAATATGAGTTTCGAAGAATTACGTCTCAAACGTACCATCTAGAGCAGAAAAATTCCTATTCAAAAAGTTGCAATTATCATTGTAAAAAAACCAACTTCTTGGCTCCATTCAGATAACAAAAAGAGTGGGTGAGTACTGACTAGTATACTTTTTTATTTTCAGAATATCTGTGGACCACTGTACCTATATTTGTGTGTCAGTGTGTATTTAACCAGGGCTTGAAATTGGTATTTGGAAAATCGGATAAAACCTCGGTTTTCTATTTTCTATTACTGACCAGGAGTGAATCTTCGAAATCTATAGGTGTTTTTTGGTGAATTTTTGTAGCCTGCTTAAAACATAATATTATAAGAATGGTTACTGAACGAATAAACGGGTTACTGAAAATTAGCTCGCCAAAACAAGCCTAATGTTTATAGAATTAGTTTATAGAATTATAAAAGGTTGGTAACTAATAAAAAAAAATATAAAAAATCGAACTTTACCAGTAACTAAGGGCAAAATGTTGAAAAACTAGTTTAGTAATCGAATTTTTGTGGGTTTAATAATCGGTGATCAAAATTAAAATAGTTTTTGAAAACCGAAATCATTAAATCCATCACTGGGTTCCAAGTCTTGTATTATAGATATTATAATTTCTCGGTATTTGTATACCATGGCATGTAAATAGCATCTCGGCCGTGGTCAGATTAAGGAGACGGCTGATTTTTTTTCTCGGCAAAACAACATTTCAATTTCGCCGAACGTCTTTCCTTTGGTTTCCGGTATGAACCGGTAGACGAAAGCCGCGCTAAGCGCCGCCACGCAAGCAAACAGTGCGAAGTTTGCGTGCACCCCGAAGACTTCGGCGATGGGTTGGTAGATCTTCAGCGACACCAGTGACGCAAAGGTTATCACCAGCTGCGTAACGCCGTTGGCCTGCGCCCTGTTGCCGGTGGGGAAGTACTCGCACACGATGGACGTCACCAGTGGCATGAGCCCGGCGTTGGCGGACACCACGGCGCCGGTCAACGCGGCTAACACCAGTGGTTCGTGGTGCCGGCCGTGGTATAGGCCGTACGTGGCGGCCACGTGACTTACGCTGCAGCACACGCACGAGGTGAGCAGTAGTGGACGCCTGCCGAACCGGTCGATGACCAGCGCCGAAAGCAGGTCACTGACCACGGCCATAAGGCCCAGCGTAACGGCACACGCGTCCGCCGTCATCATCGCGTTGTCCAAGCCGTTGGTCCGTTCGAACGCCGTGGAAGCGTAGGCCTCCAGCGCGCTAATGCCGCAGAATATTTGACACGTGCCCATGATCAGGACTATGGTCAACGCGCGACCCGACGTTTTGAACAGGCTGATCACGTTCCAGTTGGACGACGGTATCAACGGGGGTTTGGCCATAGACTGCAATTCCTCTTGGATTTCGACTTCGCCGACGGACGGTCGCAACCACGACAGCGACTTGAGTGCCTTTCCGTTGTTTCCCTTCAATGCCAGGTAATGAGGCGATTCCGGTATGATCGTCAACAGTGTAATTGATAGTATCGGTACCTAAAAGCACGAACACCATTGTTGATTGAGTATAGTTATCAAATAATATTGTAATTTGTTATTGATGTAAAATTAATGAAAATTATATTAATTGACAAACAAAATATAGATATATATATATATATATATTATGTCGAGTTCATAAACCATAGTGAAAAACTATGAAAAATGCTCTCAAAAGTCTTTAATGGAAATAGAAACTAGAAATATTACGTCATAACGTCTGTAACAGTAACTCTAACAATAATATTATAGTTTACGAATATTACCGCACACATGGCGATCGCCAGGTTGTCGTACGACATAGTCCATCCGGCTACGTACACGATTAGTATGCCGGACGAGTTCATGCCTTGGAAGAACAGGCCCAGTGAACCGCGTGCGTCGACACCCGCTATCTCGCCTAGGTACACGGGCGACACGGTGTACGCGATGGCCATGGCGCAGCCGTGAAGTATCCGTGCCGCGTACAGGCACCACACGTCCTTGGTGAACCGGATCAAGGCCCAGCCGGCCAACGCCAGCGGGCCGGACGCCATCAGGCACGACCGGCGCCCGATTACGTCCATCAGATGGCCGATCGGCAGTGGCAGAATGATGTTGCCGATCTCGATGCACGTCACCGTCCACGACTCCTGGGCCGTCGTCATGTTTATCGGGGCTCTCCGAGAGTGCAGCATTTGCGCCACGGGCGACGGCCATCCGAAAAACGTGCCCGACATCAACACCGATAGCGTTACTACACCACACACATACATTCACACACATACATACATACACATACATACACATACACACACACAAAAATACACACATGTATACAAATGAATGAATCGACATTTTACCACGGTAATGTGGTACGTTATGATATGTATATTTTGCAGAATACTAAGTGGAAAAAAGTTAAGTGCCCCCCCCACCCCCCATCTCCTCGGAATTAATGGCGAAGAAATTTTGGGTTTAATGGAAAACTCCGCGAGGATTAACGTCTGAATCGCGTGCGTCTCCATAGGGACAGGTGTGTTAGCCTAGGTGAATAGCTACTATTGTTCGTGCGCGCCAACCAACCATTTCAATATAAATAAAAAATCGTGTTTATTTTGTACACAATCGTTGTGTAAATTCTAAGCATGCTTTATAAAATTAGTAAAATAACCTATAATAAAATAGGTCATCATCGTTTATAGGTATACTTCTATATATCCTACATAGGTACCAAATGATTCATAAATACCAACTAGGGAGTTGACTAAAGCTCACTCATAGTAGAATTATTTTTAATCTAGGGGCGGCTAAAGTGAGCTGGATGATTAATGCAGAAGAGTGTAGGTGAATACTATATCCGTGTTTACTAGTTGGGTTCCGTCCATAAAAATATTCATATAAATAATATTATCAAAATATATTAATAGTATATATTATTTAACCAGTTGTAAAATTTACAACACATTTATGCTGCGATTTGTTATACAATTAAAATTCATAAATATAAATAAACATATATATATAGTTATTAAATATTTTTCAAAATATAAGTATTAATATAGATTTTATATTAAAATACATAGAAATTTAATAAAAATAATATGTTCCTAAATGTAAGAAAAATGAATAAAATCTCATAATTATTGAATAATCTGTGGATTAATATATTTTATTGTTCTACGGTCAGTGGTCTCAGACACATAATAAAATATAGATAATAATGATCTTGAATTATAGATAATTAATCAAAATAAAGATACCAATTTTGTAAAGATAAATATTATAAATAGCAGAAAATAAGAGTGGCTTCGATCATTATGTAAATTTCAATGAAACGATGTTTGCATACACTTTGCATGAAATATTTATTTTTAGATTTTGTAAAAGTAATAATAACAATAATGTGTTATTCATAATGTATATCATAGTGAATATAATCATTATCTTAACCCAGCATCGAAGGTTTTAAGTACTTATGTGCAGAGTTCAAGTTAAGGGTGTTTTAATTTAAACGGCAAATCTGTAACTTAGGTGAGAGTGCGCGGCCACGTGCCCCCTTCTGGATCCACCACTAGTCTTTACTCTTTACTATACATTAAATTCATAGTTATAGTAATAAGCAGTAAGATATTAAGAAATAGAATGTAAAATCACAGCATAAAAACTTTTTGGTTTCTATATGCAAATTAATGTATCAGCATTTTTTAAATCAAAGTAACAATAATATTTCGTTATCTGAATAAATTAACAGTGGTATTGGTTAATAAATTCACTATGTTATTGAAAGTCATGATAGATGAAAAATAGACAGTATTATACGTAAAGTTCCTGACTGTTGTTTCATATTTCCTTTACTTAACTAAAACTTTTTTGATTTCTACTGAATTTGTGGAATGTTTATACAACAATTGATTTTCAAAAACAATTTTATTGCTTTTATGACGAAAAAGGATACCTATTTACAATATTTGTATTACAAAAATTGTAGTTTAATAAAACTTATTTTTAATTAAAATATACATATATGTCTATGTTGTCTATTAATTTCTTTACGACTACTTTAATTAATATTAATGATGTATAAATGATACGTGTTAAAAAAAGAGAGAGATTTTCAATAAAATATAATATTGTTTTTTCATATTTCATATAATATAGCCATTGATTGATATTGAATTACAGAGTATATATCAGCCATTAGGTAAATGAAGTGTGAGATATTGATTTTGAAAAACTTTTAAATAATGTAATGTAAGTTTTATATTAATACGTTTGATGTATATTCGAAAGTCTTAGTTATATGGTAATTTATTAGGAATGGATGTGATCAAAACCTAAATATCCTATAATAATTACGATTCGTGTAAACGCTAATGTAAAAATAATATATGTATATGACAAATGACAAGAAAAAAATTCATTAAAAATGTACTTACTAATAAATGACGTAAATATTTGTCGGACTGTACTGGCATGCATTGTGATAACTGCTAAATTTTGTATGTACCTTTTCGCTGATGTATTAGTGTTGATATACTTTTATTTTTAGAAATACCAACTTAAAATTTTGGCATGAATTTTGTAAATAGTGGGTCTATCATTTAAACGTTTGTATTTAGTAACATGTCCGGCCAATCTACTATCTGCAATATAACTTACCAGTCTACTCAATGAATTAATATCACAATGACATGAATTATTCTAAAATTGTTTTCATGACATTGGTAAGATTTTCTTCCCACTGCTTTACAAAG
Organism: Stegophylla sp. TES_Ste_2020; assembly: GCA_025469315.1. Lineage (NCBI taxonomy): Eukaryota > Metazoa > Arthropoda > Insecta > Hemiptera > Aphididae > Stegophylla > Stegophylla sp. TES_Ste_2020. The sequence continues at coordinate 45,225 of JAIPRM010000325.1, read as the reverse complement.
AGTTGAATTGTTAAATTTAGTTGATAATTTTCAATCATACATTCATTACATTTCTAGACAATATTTTTGAATAATTTATTCTGACATGGGTATCTATATTTTATTTAAGGTATTTTTGTAACAAAATATAACACTTTGTGTAAGAGTCTCATTTACGTATAATTGCAATAGTAAAATTCTATTATAAAAATATAGCTTCTGTAATTTATATATATGTATAAATAAATATTAATTAATAGCGAGCGCAATTTAAATAAGTAAAAAAATGTCATTAGTATATGTCCAAATATTCAAATAGTATTTGGGCATATACATTATTATATTATATTCTCAGTTAAATTTAATGTGAACAACTATTTGTTTATTTGGATTTACCTTATAATTTAAATTCAACACAATTTATTTTAGTGCACAGGTATTAATGTATTAATGAAATTTAAAGCTTCATGTTAAATATTCTTAGTTAACAATCTTATTATTTCACTGAATGAAATAAGCTACGGTGACAAAGACGCCTTATTACAAGAAACCATTTATCACTGATAAATTAACCCGCCTGATTGAATGTGAAGAAAACATGTACTTACCGATAAGAAATTAATATAATTTTAATCCTTTTTTTAGTAACAATAGTATTTTGTGTCTTAATTTGGATGTATTTTATTGTGAATGTTGTTTTTTAAATATCGCGTTTTATAATATTATTATTAATAATATTATATTATATACAATGAATGATGAAATGACCTTATGTATAAAAATTTTAATACGTAAACTCTAATAAAGTACCATCTGGGTGTGATTTCGGAACTATAGAGTTACTGATCGAAACTTTTGGAAAAGCATTTCTATACGAAAAAGTGTTTATAGAAAATGAAAAAAAAAATAAACATCATTGTAAAATCAAAAGCTTTTTCACTCTGCTCAAAATCTAAAATTTGAAAAATAATTTGAGTTTTTAAACTACTGAGCTGTATATTAATTTAACGAAATATTTTTTGGTATTTCAAAATGGTTTATTTATTATTTGAATTGACATGTTATGGAGGTCCTATATTGTATTATATTTGTCTTTTGGACGATGTTCAAAATGTACACAAAAAAATGTATTAATAAAGTTATAAATAGATCAAAGTACAATGATTAGGTTGGTTTTCAATGAAAGTTTGAATTAATTATTCTTAAATTAAATACGTATCAAAAATTAAACGTTAATAATACATTTTTTTAAGGCAATCATTATTTTGTATGAAAAAAAGAAAACTTCAAAATACCTACCAAAAAAAAAAAAAAAAAAACCTGAGAAAGCATGGAAAGAATTACGGACAATTTCTGCGTAGGTTAAGATAACCTACTTTGTTCATTGCATATTTTTAATGTTCAAATATATTATTTACTATGAATTTTTATAAATAGCTCATTGTAATCATATTTATTGAATAGAAGTTATGTATAAAAAGCTTATTTAAATATTAAATAGAGTATGTCTTTTTGTAGACTGTAGAGAATAATAATGTTGAATTTATAATGCGTGTATAATTCTGTTATATCATGATCAATTCAGTGAGCATCTTTACGTAGTTGTAAATATTTAAAATGTCAATAGAAAGGTCTTTATGAATTATGACTTTCGACAAGTTTATATAATTTATAAAAACCATAATTAAGCTCAATTTTACTATGATGAAAGTTTTTAGAGATTTAGGTATAAGGGCCTGACAAAAATATAGACAGTTTGAATATCAAATTGTGATTGAATTTAATAACGATTTAAAGGAATTTAATATGATAACTTGGCAATCTTAAAATACGTATGTCAGAAAGTTTAAAAGTTTCAGGGGATTAAGCCAAGAGTCCTATATAGTTACAGACTACAGCTACTATAGAAATATATAAAGCGAGAATTATTATTATTTTGCATTATTAGTTGTGGTAAAAATAATTTTATGATCGAAGTTGAAAATGAAAAAAATAATTTCAAAAATCTTTTTAGACGAGAATTTGAGAAGTTTGTATCTCCACAAAACATCCTTAAGATAACTTTGAAAAAATGAGACATGGAAATATAGTTTTTATAGTGACTCGAACATATTCGAATCGAAATCCAAATTTTCGCATTTTTACGGTGAAAAAAGGGGGTTGGCTTAAAAAATTACCCTGTTTAGAACACGTTTAAAATATTTCGTTGAAATTCGCTCAATGAGATATGCTGCTAATGCCACGCATATTTTATAAATCTTATGAAATATTAGACATTTGCTTAAATAATTAATAAACCGTAACAATCGTTTTTAAGGCTTATTAGTTATTACTAATAACTATTATAACTATATACTATAATAACTTATAACTATTTATAGGCCAACTATAAATGTAAATCATTAGTACTTATTTCACAGATATCAAAATTCGTTATACGGATGTCATAATAACCAGTATAATTTAATTCACCATGATAATTTTGCTGGAGCCTTCAATTTTAGGTCTTTATGTCCGATATGCCATTGTAACGAATGTTACATTACAACATTACAATTTCTACTGCATAAAAACACTGAATATTTTTGTAAATATACTGGTATAAAACATTTAAGTTTCATACTTAATTATAAAAATATTTTAATTTTCAGTGTATCACCAAATTAGCCTTCGCAAACATTATTTGTTTTTTCATTTTCTTTTTTTTTTTTAAAACACATTAGAACTTTATATTAATAATTTAGTAATTTATGATACCATTAAAATAATGACTACTCGGAAAAGTTTTTGTTTTTAATAAAAATTGAAGAATGCTTGCATTCGATTTACTAAGTTTTTCGAAATCTGTCCCATATTTTGTTAAAAATTGAAATATTCACTGGTACTAATGGGTAGGTTGTGTTACAAAACGAGCTCCTTTAATAAATCACATTCCGATGTTTTTTATTCTACACAAAGGTTTTGTATACGAAATGGAATTAAAACTTTGCAGACTGCAGACTTTGATTTGGCTCTTGTCTAGAATCGAACGAGGTAATTTAACTATATATTTTAGCAACACGAGCAAATGAATATCTTTATTTGTTCTTAGTCTTTCGCGTTTTTTAGATTCTGAACGAAGTGAAGAAGCTTATGTTTTTACTATGATGTTTATTATTATTATTATTTACTTTTTTTCTGTGAACACTTTTTCGTATAGATCTACTTGTCCAAAAGTCTCGAACAGTAATTTTTTGGAACCCGATTTTCTTCTAGTTGGTACTTTAAAGAGGTCAATATTTTGAATTTTTCAATTCTTCAATTTTTTTTTTTTTTTTTTAGTAAAAACTACCCAAAATTTGATAAAAAAGATCCGGAAATCATCATTTTTTGATCCAAACTTTATGACAGTTTAAACATAGATAGAAAATAATACAAGGAAGACTTTGGTGCAAGGAAATTTTGAAAATGTGAAAAAAATATTTTGGACATTTTTTTAAAATTTTTTTCTCTTTGAATATTTTTTCCTTTATTTATTAGATAAAAAAAAATATTTATTTCGATGTACCATGTTTGTTAATTGTTTACACTTTTTAATTTTATTAAAGTATAATAATTATGACATTTCATTACATCGAGTTTAATATTATATTTACAATTTAATAGGTTATGTAAGTAAATATTGTCAGTTAATTTTTTTCAAACCATATATTGAATCGCTAATTATATAGCCCCTAACAACAATAATTGAACAAAAAAGATCAATTTTTCTATTGACCACTAAAAACTAATCAAGTACTGGTTAATGTGTAACCACAATAAGTATTTTACTTATGGCTATTTATCGATAAGACGTAAATTTTATTGGCCAATATGTTTGAATGAACTTATTTAAATGTTACTAATTTTTCTAATTAAAATAATAAATATTTTGTAAACATGGTTTTAATTAAATTTAACTGAACTTTGGTATGATATTCTTTTAATTGCATAACATTTGTATAATGATAATTATATAGTAGGCCTAATGTTTTCTCCACTTAGATAATTACACCACCTATAATTGAAGTTATTTTACACAATATATTAGTTCAAATGTGATCTAAACAAATGTAATCATTAATAAGTAGCTTATGTAAGAGAACGTTAAGAAGGGTATAGGTTCAATTTATTGTCTAAAGTCTTCATAGCTTCAGGAAATTCACAAATCTCCTTGCATGTTTTATGTTTTACTATCGAAAAGAAGGATAAGAAGTTCATTTCCGGACTAATTACGAAATACTAAATAGAATGACGTATAATGACTGTAAATAGTTAAAGAAAAGTTGAAAATATCCTATTAGTTATTTAAAAAAGATGTCTCCAAACATCCGAAAAAATAAAACACTTGGATTTGTATTATATTGTATTATTATTATTATTATTTATATTATGTTATATTGTATTCCAATACATCTCTTCATTCAATATTTAAAAGTTGTTTTAATAATACCAAAATCGATATTACGTAGAAAAATTGTATTAAATTAAAAATGTTCATTATATTATTGTATTATAATGTAGTCATGCATAAAAAATATAAATTTTTTGGATTCTGTGTGAAACAAAGAATAAATTGGTTTCGGAAATTTATATGTTTTATTTCTGTAAAAAAACATAGGTACCTACTTTAACTTAATATAAGTAACCTTAGATTTTAAGGCCTAGAATATTCCGTGTGAGATACGATGAAATTGACCTCATATTGTCATGAATACAGTTCTATAAAAAACTGTTATTGATTTGTATATTATCGCAGCAACGAAGCCTATAGATAACTCTGATACTTTTTTTTTTATCTAAAGATGACGAATTTCGCTATGTACATATGTGCATAACCACCGAGCTTTTTTCTTAATAATTTGGTTTTATTGGATTAAGTTAAAATACTGAGAAAATTCCTCTAAAAATACAAAATATAAATTATATTAAAATAATGAGTGTCACTCAAAAATCGTTCCTAACTTATAGAGCTCTATTATTAATTTACCTTTTTTTTAAAAAAATTGTTAAATTATAAAAATTCCAGTTTTAGTATTATAAGGATTTATTGCAAATGTTTCTGTCGAAATTGGAAATAGATTCTTTTTATTTATTATAATAAAAACATATTGAACAGATTCTTACATAATACAAATATACCTTCATAAATAATAACACTACTGAATTAGTATTAAATATGATGACAATTTGACGGGGATGATAATTTATATTTAGTAAAAAATATTTTTTTTTTTTTTATTATTACAACAGAAACTAAATATTTTGAATTTTGAAAAAGATACAAAAATTTCCGTAAATGATATATTTTTCTTATAGAATAAAATATGTTTATCACATATATTTTAATTTAATATATAAATATAGTTACTTACAGTCAAAAAGTATGTATCAATAAATATATATATATATATATATATATACATACCTATATATTACTTATATAAACATTTTGATTGATAATTAATCACGCAGTAATTAATATTATTGTAAACAATAGGTACTCAATCAAAGTAAACAATTGAATCATATGTAATTACACAAATTGATGGTAATTAAAAATTGATTCATGTTTATGGTTAAAATGAATAATTGGATATTTTTCTAAGGTAATAATAATAATAATAAAAAAAAAAAAAGTATAAAATACTCTAATTTACCTAATTGATTTATCAATAAACTTATCATTATGAAGTAGGGCAATTAAAATATCAAACAAATTAATAGTATTACAAGAATACCTTAATCATTAGTAGCCTACCTAGTGTTAAAGTTGTTTTTAATTTTGAGTTTTAAATTTGATTACTTACAGTGCAATATTTTTAATGTATTTAAGTTTTATATTTTACTATGAGTATATGAAATATGAATATATTTGAGTATATATGAGTATATGAATACCTATATGAACTTAAAACTATGGACCATAATACTGTATAAAACTGAAATATTATTGTGAACACGAACATACAAAGATGATAACAATTTATTAATAATGGTTTTAGAAACCATTGATTATATCCTATTATTACTTTATTTACAGTATACAATAGTGATATTTTTAATTTCTGTACTAAATACTAAAGAACATGTAACTTGGGCAGATTAATATTATGTTCTTATTATATGTATTTTACTGATGTTATAATATTGAGGTTTTTGAACGTTTTCTTCGGTAAGTAGGTACATTCGAATAAGGATAAAATGCATAAAATATGTTTGATTTAAAATATTTAAGTCATATTTGTCAGATTATCAAATAGGCAATTGTTTTTTATTTTATATTTTTACAGATATTTAAACAACAATAATTGTCATTGCTATTTTTTCTACAACATTTTACTGAGATCATTGTAACAATATACAAACTGGAGTTATTTTAAGTAGTATAAAATTCGTATACGTGTATGTATTAACATGAATAAATTGTGCAAATTTTTTACATAAGGATAAAGGTTCTTATTAAATAATAATTTGCTGTACATATTGTATAATACAAACCCGAGTCGACTAGTATTTACAACAATATCGGTCAACGCAGCGAGGAGGTATTAACGATTGAATGGTTTCGGCTTATGAACGATTTAATAAATTTTCCTATGAAAAATATATACACTATAATAACATCTACTCTACGCATTGTTATATACAAATCTAATTACATAATATTATGTTTACAATATTTCTACAATTATTGGGCGTGCAGACAGGGGCGGACTGGCTAGGGCGGCGAGTGGGCGATTACCCCCCTGGGCCGGTAAATTAAATTTAAATAAACGTAAAAAATACTTAATATGTTTAGTATTATTTAGACAAATCAATCGAATAATCGATCTTGTATAAAAGTAATAATATATGGAGAATGTTAAATATCCAAAAAAAAAAGTTAGAGACTAAAAATCACTCTTACATTTGTTCGATTTCTGTGTTTCCCCGGGGCCGATTTTTATTCCCAGTTGGTGGCTCCTGGGTACCTATTTAATCGATATTTTGGAAATTATTGTACAATGTAGAGCAAACAACAATATTTAATAACTCAAAAATAAGTATTTTGTGTGTGTTTAATAATTAAAAATTTAATAAAATTTTGGGCCCAAAATTTCCGTTTCCTTGGGGTTGATTTTTATTCTTAGTCCGCCCCTGCGTGCATACTGCAACTTCAGCACCCAAAAGCTGATGTTACTGGCGTTAAGCCGTAATGCGATTTCGGTGTCTCAACGAGTGAACAAAAAAAAAAAAAAAAAAGCAATACTCCATCCGAGTGTCCAAAAGATTTTGCGCGTTTTCTGTGCGAACTCGCGCGTCATTCAGTTCACGAGTCGTCGAGACTCGTAGAACGGAGATACTCGCGATAACTAATGGACATATCTAACTAACAACGACAACGACGACAAAACCGATGACGCACGAGTCTGCTGCGTCGGAACTGCGTCTACGCGACGGCATTCGGCCGCAGGCCCGTGGGTATTCTCGTCTGGATAGCGACGGAGGCGTTCCTGGACGTGCGTCGTGACTTTCGCACTACGTACACTGTACAGTGTACACGTTGATTTTTTTTCCTTCTTCCCCTTTTCACACCACCGCGGACGTTACGATCCGGCGGCGGGCGAGTTAAAACCGCTCGTAGTTCCGGCGACGCGTCTTGACGTTGCGCCACGTGTACGTCTCGAAGTCCGTCTGGATCTGCAGGAACGACTTGCCCTTGGTCTCGGGCACCCAGTAGTAACAGAACACGCCGCCCAGGAACGTGGCCACCGCGTAGATCATGAAGTTGACGCTCTTGCCGTACGCGTCCGTGATCGGCTGGTAGATCTTCAACATGATTGTGGACGTGAACGTGATGGTGAACACGACCACGGAGTTGGCCAGGCCGCGCGTGTCGTTTGGGAAGTACTCGCACTGGACGACGGAGAGGAGCGGCATCAGTCCGATGTTGATGAAGAACTCGGCGCCGCACACGCTGGCCAACAGCAGCCAGCCGCGGTCCAGGAACGTTTCATCGACGGACAGCAGCGCGATCACTAGCAGCAAGCAGACGGTGGTGCCCGCGCACGACGCCATGAACAGCGGCCGTCGGCCGTATTTGTCCACGGTCAGCGCGAACGGTATGCACGCGACTATGATGAACAGGCCGAATATCACGGCGCTGGCGTTCGGCGTGAGCCGCGTGTCCGCCAGCACGGACGACGCGTACGCTTCCATTACGCTCGCGCCGCACACCATCTGGAGCACGGCCAGGATCACCACGATGATCAACGGAGCGCGGTCCCTGTTCAACAGGTCCTTCAGTTGTCCGGTACACCTGGAAAAACGAACATTTCGGTCATGGTTAGTGATGTGCAAATTCCCGGGAATTTATTTACGGGAAATTCCCGGGGAATATTTCCAGAAATATTCATGAAATGGGGAATTTATCGAGAATATTATGTTTTTTAAAAAAAATATTGTTCAAAATATGTTTTAATGTTTAATTCAATTTAAAACTGTGACTGATCCGAATGACAAATGTATTTTTACTAAAAATATTATTGGAGAAAAGCTCTATTTTTGGGTAATTAAAAAAAAATTAATATTTATTCGATGTAAATCTAATTTAAGTGTATATTAGTCGTGAGTGCAAAGATTGTAATTAATTTAAATAATAAATAAAGTAGCTGGTACACTAACTATAATACGGTTTCTTTATTACCTACTGTCTTAAACTCATTACCAATACAGTTATAATCGTTTAATTTTTTAAATTTTTTTGAAGGAATATTCCTAGCGGTACTAGTCATGATGATATCATACGTGTTTACCGGATAATAATTGTATGGTGATCACAGTAACAAATTATTTGAAAAACTTCTTTTATTTACACAGTGGTGTATATATGGGGTTGTATGTACCGAGGTTCAATTTAAGTTTTTGAGTACACAACATTTTTAATTAAAATAGTTATAATATTTTTATCTGAAATCGAATCATTATAAAATGTAACACGTTTATAATGTCCCTCCGTGTATAATGTATAATATACTATTTTTATTGTATTTATTTAAATTGAAGTTTAAACATTCTTATTCTGCAAGAAGCATTTTTTGTCATATCAATGATATACATAGACGAGAAAAATAAATAATTGTACATAACAATCTATAAAAACATATTTTCATAATATTCATAACACAAATTACATTAACTTTAATATTTATGAAAGATCATAAGAAAAATGTTTAACAACTTAAGTTTGAAATATAATACCTGTATCAGAACCTCAAATTTGTAGTGACGTATATTTATTGCGAGAAAAGTTAACATTGGCTGTTAATTTTATTACTATTATCTATATCTGTGACTACTACTTGTAACTTTCAGAATAATAGTAATATACAAAACAATAACATATGTTTTATGTAGATTTTGTAATTTTATAAAATAAAACATTTTTATTTTCTCCTCAAAAGTAGTTGTTCGGTAATCAATGATATTTATATATAATTTTATTGTTTTAATAATTATTCATAGCAAATTTAACAAAAAAAAAAAAACCTCTACAAAAACATATTATTCTATGTTTATATGAAAAAATGTTATAAGGTCTTGCTTGTGTTAATAAATCACGCGGCGTGAACTACCGAATCCCATGTATATACGAGATGTATATAGTTTTATGATAATTTAACGGCACATTAAAAAAAAAAAAAAAAAAAACATTTAGCTAATCAGGTTTTGCAGTAGTTGTGACGCGGTGGGAAATTAAAATATGATAATAAATAATAATTACAATTTTCCATATGTCAAACGTAAGAGACACGGTTCTCGAAATTTAATCACCATGTCGTATCGACATTGGCCCATAATAATAAATGCACGTTTAAAATTATTATTATAAGCGTGTCACGCGATTCACGTAGGCATTATTTTATCGAAATAAACCTCGTGAAACATATTATTATTATTATTATTATTATTATTATTATTTACTTTTCTTCCGTAACGGACATTCGGACAATTTCGAGCTCGTCTTCGAACGACGCGTTGTTGTAACTCCTCAGTTTTCTCAACGATCTGGCCGCTTCTTCTGGTTTACCGATCATCATGAGGAAGTACGGAGATTCCGGTATGAAAATCATCAGCACCCCGGTGACCACCGGTATGACTGCGCCGACTATTGCCAACGTTTCGTACGAAGCTATCCATCCGACCACATAAGCCAACAACAGGCCCGACGCGTAAGTCAATTCGACCACCAAGGCCAGTGATCCCCGGATGGATATGCTGGCCATTTCCCCTACGTACGAGGGGGACACGATCAGTGATATTGCCATCGCACTGCCGTGCAAGAATCGAGCTACGTACAAGTACCACGGCTAAAAAAAGGACATAATAATGTATATTTATTAATAAAATATTATGGATCGGTTACAATATTCGAGTTCAGAACAAATAGTCAAAAATGTGATACATTAAAATTTTTTTAAAAAAATTGACTTTAATATTTTGTGCATGTTTGAAAAATACACATTATATTTAAATGGGTCTTTTTTTTAATAAACAGACATTTTATTTTGCGGTTGACATTTTGGTAACGTAGGTGATATTGACGTAAACCAACAAATTCGCCAAAAATAATCCAACTATTATACAAATAATTTGTATTAACTACTTATTATATCCGTGTGTCAAACCAAATAAATAATTAGAAATTATAATGGGACGTCTTCGGAATAATTTATTCAAATTAAACAAAAGACATTGTTCATATTATGTTTATAAAATTATTATGAAATTCTTATTGTTTTAAAACGGTCAGCTGAGAGTTTTAACGGATAAAAATTTCTTAAAAAAAAAAAAAAATTTAGATGTATTACCTCTGTGGCGATTAATATTAATATCCAGCCGGCTAGTGTTATCGGCACTGTCAGATAAACGGACATTTTTCTTCCGATTTTGTCCATTAATATACCAGCTGGTATAGATAGTAAGACATTTCCGACATCAATTAAAGTCACCATCCAAGATTCTTCTTCCGAGGTCAATTGAACCGGTGACTCACCGTTTACCATGTATTCCATCATTGGTGAAGACCATCCCAACGTCGTTCCGGCCATCAACAAAGGCAACGATACTAATGTGTAAACACGAATATAATGAAATTATTAATAATCGTATTTATATTTTACAAAAATATTTTGAAACCGATGTAATGAAAATATAATAGTTAAAGCGTGAAAGTATGTTAAGCGTATAAAATTAAACGAGGCAATTAAAAATAAGCTAATTAATATACCTATAAAACATGAAAAAAGCTGTTTGTAAAAGCCACTTGGTAGAGCAGACATTTTGCTAATTGCGATTGCTTATGCCAATTCGTTAACTGTACGGATATGTTAATACTAAAACCAAATCATTATGTTTTAAAATAAAACGGCTACATTCATCAGTATAATCTATAAACTATAGGTGAACTGACCTTTTCATTATCAAAAAATTGCTGTGCATTAAGTCGCGTTCACACGATGCTAACGTGGACGAAGCCGAAATAAGTATGGGCATCACGAATCGAATTCATCTGACTTTTATTCGATTTCAGACAGTACTTCAGAAAATAAAGAAAACCTATTACTACGGTACACTAACTTACTGCAGTGAACGTTTTCAAACGTCAGATGCGAAATACAGCGTAGCGAAAATGGAAAATTCGTATCGACGTTCATTTTTCTATTTAATGACTATAAAATACACACACACACACAATTACAGTGCGTTTGAAAAATACATAATTTTTTTAATTATAATTGTAGATAAAATTATAGCCCACCTATGTGGCAATGTTTTTAATTCATTAAATTTTTGTATATTTAATAAAAAATACTATATCTAAATGATTATAAACATATAAATATGGGAATTAAGATTTTTTTTATTAAAGAAATCATATTTTTATAATTTAAAATATAATAGTGAATGTATTCATTTAAACTCTATATTGTTTTTAAAAATTAATCAGGGCTCGCTAAAAATATGACGAATTACTTTGGAAAATGATATTCTAATTTATTCTAATGGTATAACGTCTAATGTCGATGATAAATTGTATCTGTTCACAAATTTGAATTATGTCATTACATATTATGTAACATCATACTATAGTGTTATGAAAATTTTTCTCATTATGTAATGTTTTTGAATTTAATAAAAAAAGTATAACAATTTTATTATATCGTATCACATACGTAAAATCTATAAGCAAAAAGTAATAATGTTTATTATTTTATTTTTATTAGTTTGGATACTTGTGAAGTATGATCATAAGAGTATATTCCTATGCTATAAGCGTATGTAATGTAAGTATGTATAATAATTGTATTAATCAATTGAATGTTTGGCAATAACCACTGCGATCTCAAATCAAAATTATACTTCAGCTTAATTTGAAAGACCATATCGAGCAGTTCACAATGTCATGAGTAATAAATATATCACATATGATAATTAGTACCTATACTGATTAAAGATAATTGATAACGTTTACCTAAGGCTAATACCTAATAGTACACACATATTATTAAATTAATCATTAATGAAATAAAATATATCATCTTTAAATTTTGCATGTATTATATTTGTGATCCCCCACTAAAAAAATTGTTTCCAATATTTTTGAGCGCTGAAGTAAATTAGTAAATTAGCTCTTTGAAATTTTCGAAAAACCATTTTACCAAATATTATAATATAATTATAGTTTATTTTTATTAAGACATGGTGATTTAATAAAATTACTTGCTATTTTTATCATGTACTACCTACGTATAGATACCTAACTTTTATGTAAACACACATTTAGGTTAAATACATTTTTAAAATTATTAAATACATAATTTGTTTCCAAATATTCACCAAGGGTAGTGTACCTAACCTTAACTTTATGAGGATATAGATAAATTATGTGGTAGAATTGGAAGTTTTTTCATCGATAAATCAATTATATATCATTTATAATTGTTTAGTTTTAACGGTACGAAGAGAAAACAAGTATAATGTATTTTAGAAAATAGAAACGTGAAATATTAAACTGTTGATTCCATCCGTTAATTTCTATTCATAAAAATATACAAAATTAGTTACGTATTTGTTGTATGTCAAAAACTTATTAAAGTGCAATAAACATAAATACGACTTTGGGTTAAATATTTTTCTGATATGATTTTCAATAGTTATGCAATATTATCAGACTCTGGACGGCGGAAAAGCTATGGTCAATAATATATAATTGGAGTTATAATGAAATGTTTTATCTCAATCAGCAATTTTTTTAGTGCTCTAATCCTTATATGTATTATATTTAATTGTTTGGAAATTAATAATCATACAATTTTAATTATTCTCTGAGAAAATAATTTTTTTTTATTCGAATATTGCAATCTGTCGTGTTTAAATCCAAAATAACAGCCAGTCGTATTATTGCATTTTATGTAGACTTAATTAAAAAGCTAACCCAAAACAATGACTAACTCTACAATAACATTACCTACACTTAAAAAAAAGCTCAGTCCAATTATTACTTATCTTATTACTTTTTAACTCAACAGTTCTTATTATGTACTTTTAATGTACCTAACATATTCTAACCTTACCTAATCTATAAGTAATATAAGTCATGTAAATGAAACTATATATATAGTGTGATACTTCGAAGAAATGATGCAATTACATCACTTATTAAATTATATTTGATCGGAAAACCATTATAGATTATTCCAAATAAATAGTTTAGTTATATCAGAACCACGAAGTAATTTTTTAAATCTTACAATGTGAAGTATTTTTGGATTCTGCGAAGAAGCTAGTGTTTTTACAATGATGTTAGTTTTTTTATTTTTATTTTCTGTTAATACTTTTTCGTAACAAAATACTTGTTCAAAAATCTCAAGCAGCAACTTTTTGAAGTTGAATTTGTTTCAAGATGGTACTTTAGAAAGGTAATTTTTAGAATTTCTCAATTTTTTTTGGGGAAAAACTATCCAAAATTTGACAAAAAAGACTCAGAAACTATATTTTTTTAATCCAAACTTTCTGAAAATTTAAACAAAGAACAACAATAACATGAAAAATTTTTTGATGCAAGAAAATTTTGGAAAATTGTATCTGTTTTTATGATCAATTTTTTTTTTTTTATTTATTGGATGAAAAAGAGTAAAGTAAAGTAAAGTCAAGCAAAGATAAGTAAAGCAATTTATAAACAAGAAAGTCGTACATAATATTTCGTAGTTATCTTGGTGTGTTGAAAATGATGACTATTATTGTTCTCTATATTATTAACTTCTTTTGCTCAGAATCGTATTATTGAAAAAATTATTCATCGTTTCTTTGAAATTCAACACATCAAGAGTATCTTACTTGAATAGCGAAGGGTTCCCCGTGTTGCAAGTATGTCCGGCTTTTTTTGTCTATACTTCACTTATTTTTGCTATACTTTACTATTTTAAACCCGTATGAAATATTAGTAATTCAAAATAAGTAACAAAATTTTAGTAATGGTATTCTTTTGGCGTATAAGTATCGAATTATTGTTATGAATGTATTAAGTTTTTACATACGTATTATCGGTAGGTATTAGTGTGAACTAGGTAACTAAGGTGTAGTTTACAATATTGTATATCCGTTAATCTGTATTCTATAAAATTAAATTGACTTTGGGGTTAAAAAACGTACAAAAATGATGTGGAGATTAGCCGAATATCGTTATTTATAATAAGATATCGAAATAAAATTGTTGTTTTTATTAGGTAGATCATTGTACCTGTTATTTTTTTGTATATTTATTCACTATAATCGATATTGTTTATTATTTAGTAGTATGTAGTATACCGTGTATAATTAATATATATTATCTTTATATCTATCTACATGATTTCTATCTTCTTTGTTTATTCAAAAAAAAATGTATGTACTACATGGTGATAAAAAATAATTCTATCTCTATTTAAGTACTAGTTTAAAATCTCATACTTAAATCATATACTTTTAATAACATAATATCATGTGTAGTGTACACGAAATTGTTTATTATCTCATTTTTAACTACATTTCTCTGTGTGCCGACTTGTTGTTAAGTACGAATGTCAAGTACTTTTCTCTTCGTCAATCCAGTGAGAAGGCCTAATGTTCACCGAAACTCAACCCTTTATAGTTGTAGGATTATTGTTTTAAAAAGATAAAGGCATTATTATAAAAAAAAAGTGTTGAAAAAACGTAACTTTGTATAAAATATAAAATAAACAACGTTCGTAATTACCTATTATGTTATATTAGTGCACTATATTAGTGCAATTTTAAATTTTTTATCATTTTCTCAGATGTCTGGCGTAAGTTATAATGTTGTTTAAATGTGTTTAATATTAATCCTCAATAATATCAAGTTTATAAATTTTGGATTTAAATTCAAAAATATAATTTGTCACAAAGTAATATCATATCCATAAAAATATTTGTTAAAACGTAATTTTATAAACTGTCATTTATTTGTGCTTTTTTTATTTATTTAACTTTTGGTTTCTAAATTGATAAATAAAATCCATGGTTATAGTATCTCTAAACTGTATGAAAGTTACTTTTTATGGTTAGCAAAATATATGTTTATATATTTTATAAAAATTGTTGCGTTAACATCGATAATATAGCACGATGAGGTAGATTTTATATTTTGTTCATTAAGTGATTGGAAATTTGAGATGAACTGAATGTTTACGCCATGAAACATGAACTTTATAATACGTAATGATGTGGTGAGTTTCTAAATTATTACATGATGAATATAATTTATATAATAATGTAATAATAATACGGTATTCTGTGTTGTATTAAATTATAATAAAACTGGGGATTAAAATAATACATGTATTCAAAGATAAATTTTGCTTATTTTGCAGAATATTTTTTTATTTAATCAACTGCCCTATGTTTATATAATTTATATCATGAAGTTTAAACACTACACTCGCATATAATTACCACTCATTATAAGTCTCACAAAAATATATAATGGAACCGTTATTTATTCGATGAATTAGAGAAAATAACTGGATCAGTTAGTTTTTATCAAATTTATATGGTTAATTATATAGTAAATAACAAAAAACAAAAAATGAATTACAGATTTTACATTATTCCAAATAGGGCTAGGATTTATATGAAATTTATACTATTTTTGCTATATTCTTTACCTTTTTTTACTTTCAAATCATAATTTATTAAATTGGTTTTAAATTCTGTGTGGAGCAAAAGACAATGATCTTTATTTATCTTTTTTCCCCTTTATTTTCCTTCTGGAAACATTTTTTTGTATAAAAATATTTGTTCACAAGTTTAATACAGTAACTTTTTTGATCCAGTTGGTACTTTTCAAAATATTATAAATTACTTTCTCTAAGCGTAAAAGAAACTTACCCAAAAATTGGTGAAAAACAGTAAAGTATACCATCAGTCTTTATAAAAATTTCAAAAACAAGTGGCCTATTTTGAGCTAAGTATAAAGTTTTGAAATCATTGGAAATTTGTCGTTTTTTGTAAGTTTTTGTTCTTAATATTATGATTTGAAAATTTAACATGACTTCAGTAACATATTATACTCATATGCCTATATAATCTGAAAAAAATCTCGAAAGTCAACTTTTTTTTATAACTGTTTATAGTTAGCATTTTAACTGAATCCATTAGTTTTACAAAAAATAACACAATTCGATACATATAAAAAATAATTAGTTCGGCTGATCTTTATGAAATTTGGTACATAGGTAGATAATATTATACTGCGTCAATTATTATTTTCTATCTGCAGCTGTCACACAATATTAAAATAAGATAATAATCACAATGTATTCTTCTTTTACACGCTTCACTCACTGTCCCAACGTTTTACGTATCTGAATTTACAATATGAATAATTATAAAAAAAAAAAAAAATTATTTATAACATGTATTGTAAATATATTTTATTGCAGTCGTTGATAATATACAACAATAATTTAACGTTGTGCAGAACATAAATACAACAGTATACATGACGTGTGTTGTTGGTGGTATAGCGAGGCGAGCAAGGGAGGTGTTAAAGGGGCTATTACGTCCCCCCTCTTCCTTCGTAATTTTGTGTTTAGCAAAATAATAAAGTCACATGTTATTGCAATGCGAATATTTATTTAAGAATTTCAATTAATTTTTAGGAATGAGGATTACAAATTTTTATATTATTCTTACAATATTTTCCTAGCTACGCCATTAAATTTTGTAATGTATATAGTGGTAAGCAGAGTGGCGGCGCGAAAAGTATTTGTTTGAATCACGTGATTCATAATCATTTTAGGAGGTGGGTGATTGTTCAAGTCAGGTTTACTAAATAATATTGAATTAAAAGTGAGAATTAAAATAATATTCACATAGGCTTTTTACTAGCATAATGTACCTATATAAATAGGGAGGGGGTAGAGATTCTATAGGTTCATGAACTCTAAAAAATTCGAATTCTTATTTTTTTTTTTATACCTAATTGAGGATCATTTTTAGTCAGGGAGATTCGAGTAAAAAAAACTTCGAGCCGCCACTGTACAGGTTTATTGTGTTTTTTGTATAAATCGTGGTGATAATACCGTTCCCGGCGTTCTTCTTTGAAGAAACGGGGTAGTAGAGATACGATTCAAATATTTAAGGGGTGGTACTCAGACCCTCCGAGTCAGACTGGATTCAACAGTTGTTCCGTCATAGCGCGATGGCCCCTTGTCGCCGTCGTCGTGGCCGTTGGCCGCGGTCAGAGGCACGGCTTGGTGAAAGTCCATTTGTATTTCGGCGAATGTTTTGCACTTGGTCTCCGGCATGAACGCGTAGCAGAACACGCCGCCGGCCGCGGACATGACGGCGTAGCCGGCGAAGTTGGCGGCCACGTTGACGGCGCTGGCCACCACCGGGTAGCCGGTGATCACGACGGTGGACGCGAGCGTGACGGTCATCACCGTGGTGGTATCGGCAAGGGCCCGGGTGTCGGACGGAAAGTATTCGCACTGGACGACGGACAGCAGTGGCATGATGCCGACGTTGATGAAGAACTGTGCGCCGGCCACGGTCGCGACGGGCGGCAGCCATTTGATAAAGGTGGCGGGAGCGCATGACGAGAGGAACGTGGCCGTATGGCACGCGGCCGTGCCGAAACACGAGACGAGCATTAGCGGCCGCCGGCCACACCTGTCCACGGCCAGTGCGAACGGTACCGCGGCCAACAGTGTGATCGATCCCAGGAAGACGGCACACGCGTTGGCCGACGACATCGACCCGTCGGAAACGATGATGGACGCGCCGTACGCTTCGAGCACGCTGGCCCCGCAGGCCATCTGCAACACGGCCAACACGATGACGATGACCAGCGGCCGCCTGTCTCTGTTCACCAGGTCTCTCAAGTTTCCCTTGCGCCTGTCACAATCGTGAAAAATCAGTAAATACTTAATAATTATTGTTCATTAATAATACACTCGTGCGCGCGTAATATTAATATGTTATCGGAGAAGATGAGAACATTTAGTCATTGTTGACAATGAAAAAGTAAGTAAACGAGTATTGGCAAGTATTTACTGAAAATGGTTTAGGCTCTATAAAGAACACTTTTTAAAATCATTCGTGATCACGCTTTTTTAATATTATTTCTATTTAAATATCATTAATTTTGTTTACTTTTAGAAAAATAAAAAAATTCTCTGGTAAATAAATTTATGTTTAAAGTAAATTTTTGTATTCTTTTTTACATTTTCTAGTAAATTGACAAGTGAGAATTCGGGTACCACGTACACATATTATGCCAGTAATAAACAAAAAATAATAATTTTTTTTTGAAGTTTAATATAAATCTCGTATAAATATTATAAACGTGTATACGTAATTATTTTCCTCCTGACTAAGTAAAACTGTAGTATATTTGATTGTCAAATTTGAAATAGAAAATATATTATACCTGGTCAACATCGTGTATAAATTCAAAACCAAAAACTGAGTCAAGGATGAATGAAATTGTTTTTCAAAATCAGAAACTAAACAAAATAATAGACTCCGTATGATGGACCTAATACTATGAAACACTATTTTCGTATAAATGACTTTATTTCAACATTTTAAGAGGAGTATGCTAGGGTTATGAGTCCACGAAAATGTACTTCGAGTTTCTACGCTATGGTACTGGTGACGACAATTTAATAGGTCTTCGTACGATTGTTGTGCGCAGTGTTGTTATAATAATATATCGCTGTATTATGCACGCAGGCACGGAAATGAAGTTGTACAAAACCAATTTTCTTTTCACCGTTTTTCCCCGACCCCATTTTCTTTCTTCATTAATTTGTTATTCTTTTTTATCTGTCCTCCTCCCCTAACCCCAGCCAAAATTACTATAAATATTTACACGGTCGTATTGTCGTTAGTGTATACAAAGATATTCACCGTTCGATGAGATCAAAATAATAATAATTATAAGAAGAGAAGAAGAAGAAAAAAAGTCAAATGAAATGATGAATATAATTCCCTTCGGGGTAGCCTCGGCTGAATTCTCTCGTATAAATTAATTAAAAAACTTGCTCACAAATATAAGCTGGTAGGTAAACACGGAGCTAGAGCGTAACTAAACAGAAAAACTTACTGAACCATTTTTGACGTAAATTTTTTTCAAACTTTTGACATCGTTTTCCAGGAAAAAATAATCAACATTTTAGCTCATATATGTATAAAATAGGTTCCTAAGTATGTTAGAATTTGTTGATATATTAGACATTTGGTATACATGACATTTTATGATTCATATTGAATATATTATATTGTTATGTGACTGTAATGGAAGGGAGCCTATCTTAGCATTGTATATAAAATAAAATAAGTCTCTAATTGATTACTAAAATTGTTTATTATTATAGATAGATATTTTCTCTTACTGTGTTTTTTCATAGCTTTTAAGTCTTATTTTTGATGAATCTAACTGAAAATACAAAAAAACGTTTTGCGATTTATTATTGAATACGTGTTAAGCGAATTAGTATGTTTGCATGTGAGAGTGAGAGTAGAAGTAGGGGACCAGTGTGAAAATGCTGAAAATTTTTTAATCATGGACCGTAAACTTGTATCGCGTATTAATAACAATATTATGTGGAACGACTGATACTTGATCACTACGTAAATGAAGTCAATATACTTTCAATGTGACGTGTATATCAAGTACTTTTGATTACACTGATAAAACCCTTTCTTCGGTCAACATAATACATTTTGGAGCATTACTTGAATCATAGACATTTATAATTTTATTGTATTATCCCACTAGTAACGTGTTACCAAATATATTTGGTTGACAAATCACAATATTAATAATCTCTGAATTATAAAATATATTCATTAACCGTCAATATTTTATGACTCGTTTGGTGTATATCATGTTTACACACCTCACGGATTATTTATCGATAAAAAATCATGGCGAACCAATCAAACGCAATCTACTTTCCTTCGGGAGAACATTATTTTTAAGTACTCCAGGGTGTTAAAATTCTAAATTTGGCCTTGCTGGTATTAAAGAGCAACATTAATGCAGGGGCGTTCCAAAATGACTGCTTTGAGGGTGAATTTTCACATTTATTATTACATTAATATAACCAAACTCGAATAACACATATTTATAATAAGATTACTTCATTTTCGTACTTCTTATTGACAGTATTAATGATTCATAAATGATAAACGAAATAAATAATATCAAGGTATAATTAAGATATTTTGAGTTCGTCTAATATTTTTCTGCTTTTAGAATATAAATTGTACTGATATTTTTAATAAGTTTTTTCTTTTTTTCTGGTTAAACTATCTGATAGAAATGTTGTAATTTAATAAGTTACAAATAAAGGTATATTATTTCAATATTTAATTTCAAATGTCCTATCTTTTATCTAATGTAATGTAGGTATGATGTAAAGCACGTTAACAATAGCTTATGTTTTTCTATACCATAATTTTGTTTTTAAATAAGTATTTGTACAATTTTATTTGTACCCGACATGAACTTCAATGTTTTTTTCATGGTCATAACTTATTCTAACAAGAATATATATGTATACATATGTACAAAGTAAGTTTATATTACATTTTCAGCGCATCATATGAATAACTTAAAATACGATTTTATTAGAAAAAGCCGGACATATTTTACAGCATGATATTTTTCGCTCTTCGGATGTGACTCGTTGGGTGTGTTAAAATATAAAAAAAAAAATTAATAATAATTTCTTCAATAATATGATTCTGAGTGGATATTCAGTTTATACAAGACAATTTTACTTAAAAATTATGAAACTTATTATTATAACAAATAAATGTATTTTTTATTTAGCAAGTTTCATATACAACTATTGACTGAGAAGAGGAAAAAATTTTCACATATAACAAATTATGTTTTTCAAAAATATTTTTCATATTATTGCCTATTTTTATTTAAATTTTCATAAAGTTTGGATTGAAAAAAAAGTTTTTAAGGCATTTTTGTTAAATTTCGGGTAGTTTTCCCCAGATTTTGTAATAACTTTTGAAAATTTCGAAAAATTACATTTTAAAATACCACGTAGAGTAAAATTATTTGATTATTATTCAAAAAGTTGTTGGTCAAAATTTTTGGACAAGTATTTTTGTACTAAAAAGTGTTCACAGAAAAATAAAAATAAACATCATTCTAAAAGCACTCACAATTTAAAACGTACAAAAATTATATTTTCCGAAATTCAATATTTATTTCAAAGTGGTGAAATCGTTACTATTTTAAACCAGTTTTTCACGAGATCAAATTTAAATTGAAATTAGGTATTAAAAGTTCAAAAATAGTGCTAAAACCGCGGCGTTTTTACCAAAGTTATACAAGTTTGAAAAAATTTTCAAAAAATATTATTTTTACTTTTAATCTAAATATATTGGAAATTTTTGAAATTTTGTTCAATTTACAATGATACGTCTTGAAAGTCTAATGTTGTATGTATACACATTCTACAAGAAACGTACAGAGAAGAATTCTTAATTTTTATTTTTAAAATTTTTAAACTGCAGTTATAATAATATACATACCTAGGTATTATGTACAATACATCATATTATGGGAACCTGAGTGGCTATATATTAAATTAT
The DNA here is from genome assembly GCA_025469315.1 of Stegophylla sp. TES_Ste_2020. NCBI lineage: Eukaryota > Metazoa > Arthropoda > Insecta > Hemiptera > Aphididae > Stegophylla > Stegophylla sp. TES_Ste_2020. The sequence goes on along the minus strand of JAIPRM010000325.1, from coordinate 23,058 downwards.
ATGATAGATATTAGAAAAATGCGTTCCTGTGTGCTGAAAGTATACGAAATTCTTAGTGTCGTATATTATTATTATTATTATACTACGGTTGTTGTTCTCGCGAAATACCTCGTGCGCGATTTTACGGAATCGATAAGACCGAGCGAGGGATTCGCGCAGCGAAATGTGAGCGAGGAATTCCGGGGAGAAAAATATATTATAACAAAACAAAAACACGTTATTTATATTATATATATTTTTCTGTACCGGCTCGGCCGGCGATAAATATTTTATTATCGACTTGGCGCGCGGCACTACACAAACACTCGAACGCGCATATAAACACTGTTGAGCCGCCCGCGAGCATTAAGTACCTTGTATCGGGTTTCATCACACTATATACATAATATATACATTTAGCAAATATATATATATATATATATATATATGTTATAATACGTGTGTCGTGTATATACGGTGCATAAATACTCGACGGGACCGCGCGACGACGTGTGGTTTGTGTAATTCACGCTCACGGTTCCAAATCGTGAGTTACACGGTTATGGGAAACAAAGGCAGCGGTAGCATCCCGTGAGGGAAACTGTGTTTTATGTAATAATGATATACGGAAGCATAGACACAACACTAAATGGGGACTAGAAGTACTAACCTTGGTTTGGTTTTATTTGTAGACCCTTCCTCCTTTTTTTTTTTTTTTTTTTTCATTGAGTAAATAATCAAAATTTAAGCAATGATGAAGTGATTTTCTTTTCCTTACACAGTTTTTAGCAAATACGATATGTTTTTTATAATTTTATTGTATTTTATAAACATCATAATAAATTTGTTTCCAAAAATATTTTGGGAAATAATTTTAAGAACATAACGATAAAAATGTAATCGATGTAATCTTTATTCTTTTTAAGCATACGTTTAAACAAATAAAAATATCAAAAAATATTCAGTCTCTTCAGTTATTCAAGGAAAATTTTTCCTATACCAAGAAAATTCAAATTAAATATTGAAAAATAGGTTAAATATGCAAATTAAAGAGAACTGCATCAAATTCCTAGTGTTATGAAACGCATTTCTATATTACTTAGCTATGTTTTGAATGATTTTTGAAAAACATGCTAACTCCTATAAATCCCTAGCCCTAGTTATAATATATTCGATGGAAAATTTGCGTAGAAACGTCACAAACATTATTTAGTAAAAGCGAAAAAGGTGACGTGTGCCCCTATTAAGAGAACGATGATATCGCACGCGTTCATGTAACATACGTACACGGTTACTATCGAGAATCGCCGCGGTGTGCAGTGTATTCGGCGATAACCTTTGGCAGATGCAAGCGAATCGCACGTGGATAACGCAGCAATACAAAAAAAATATAGAATGAATTATAAATGGCAGCGCGGAGTGCATCGCGAAGACTCAGTGACGTAACACATATACCAGTGGTGGATGTTCTTATATTTGTGTGCCTAAAGATGAACATTAGGGGTGAATCTCCAACACATTCCTTTACATAGGTTTCCTCGGTTTAATAAATAGTTCTAACCTAACCATTTTGACTTGTTCATAAAAAGTATTTTGTAAAAACCCAAAACGATTGTCGATTTTCTGTTATATTAAAATTATAAATAGTAGAAAATAATATAATAGTTTGAAAGCTGATACTAAAGCTGAATAATTATAATGACAAACCAGCAAAATATAGTACCCACCTTTAACCTAACAACTATACCACAAGGTTTGGACTGTTTCTACCGTATAATATAATGGGAGAATTTATCTCCTTCGTCCACCCCTTAGATCAGGGGTCTAGCAAATGGCTTTTTAGCATATAATCTGTGGCCACATATGGCCCGTAATGTTTAAAATGTTTTATTTTTACATAAATCATTCGGAAATTTTGTCATAATAATTGAAACGGGTAAATTTAAATTACAAGGATAAAATATACCATTTATGTTTTGTGTAAAGTGTAGGTGCAGTGACCAGTGTCGTTTTTTACTCACTAGTGGTTGGTTATTCAGTGTAATTTTAAATTAGTTTATAAGCTTGATTTATTCATTAAAATTTCGTATTTTGAACCGATATAACGTCTAACTGACCAAAAAAGACTGGCTTTCCAAGAGAATTGGAACTATGTATACTTTTTTATTAATTCTAATTCTTTTCATATATGACCTACATGTCAAGTTTCAAGCGGAGCTTGGAAAAAAAAAATGAAAATAATTAATTATTAAGATTTATTTTAGATTCAATTTTTAAATTTTTGAATTCTGAGCGAAGAAACTAGTGTATTTACAATGATGTTTCTTTTTATTTTCTTATATTTTTTACTTTTTTTATGTGTACAACTTTTCGAACTTTTCATAAATAGAGAAACACAAGTCTCAACCAGCAACTTTTTGAATGGATTTTATTTTTAAATTCGCCTTCGTTTTGTCATCAATTCTGAGCATATTATATAAAGTAAAAAAAGGACATTTACGATTTGGCCCGCAGATTAATATTTTTTTAAAAATAAACGGCCCGTAGGAATTCGCTACTATTTACCTTTCGGTCAACACCGAGTTTTTGACGACAACGAGTTCGGCCCGAAGGTCGTCGTCCGAGTAACTCCTCAGCTTTGACAGACATCGGGCCGCGTCGTCCGGCCGTCCGGTCAGCATCAGATAGTACGGCGACTCGGGCAGGAACAGGAACAGTGCACCGGACGCGGTAGTCACGCAAACACACGCAACGGCCAGCGCGGTGAAGTCGTCGAACAGCCAACCGGCCGCGTACGCGAACAGCAGCCCCGTGGCGTAGCTGATCTGTACCAGCAGACCCAAGAGGCCGCGGATCCGAACGCTGGCCATTTCACCGATGTACGCGGGCACCACTACCCACGCGATGCCCACCGCTGCCCCTTGTAGCAGCCTGGCCAAAAATAGCCAACACGGCTGGAAACAAATAATGAATACGAGATATGACTTAACCGTTTATCGACCGAATATAATTGAATCGTTTATTTCAGAAACCTCCCAAACGTCAAAAATAAAATTTTGCATGTGCAAATTCAAAAATATTTTCCCCCACTTCCTTAGTAAGTTATTTAGCTGAAATTACACTAATATCTGAAAGAGTGAGTAGTCAAGTATTTTTGGTAATTTTTGAGAGTTTTAAAAAATTGTTTTAAATCCATGACACAGTTTTTATTGATTATCTTAAAAAGTGAAATAGTGGGTTTAGGGAGTTTCTGAAATAAGCGATTCAATTATATAATATTATATTGATAATTATATTTTGTAACGTATCGCAAATTATACAACTGTACTGTTGTAATCGTCTTCATTTTAATAATATAATGTTTTATATTATTAAATAATATTTACAAAATAATACCGAAAATTTGAAAATTTAAAAACTTTATAACTGAACAATGTAGAGCAGCTGGCTACCATCTACCGTTGTAAAGAAGAAGCTCTAAAATAGCTTTATAACATTATGTTCTATTAAATAGTGGGGCGAAAACAGCTCAAACTAATTTTGTCCAATAAATATGAATTTCCAAAGCTATGGTATTTTTTTGTCAATGCTTTTTTATGCTCTGCGAGACGAGTTTACTAATAATATTTATTTTTATTTTTTTTCTCTATACACTTTTTCGTATGGATATACTTGTTTCATAAGTTTTTTCTGATCTACTAATCAAATTTCATTCCCCAATTTTCATAAATTAGATCTAAATATTATAATACTAAAAAATTTTTAGATGTTGATTATCCGGAATTAAAATTACAAATCTTAAATTCTGGTCCGATCGATCTCAAGTAGACATAATAAAGAATTCAAATCAGTTTTCAGAAGTCATATCGTGTTATTAGGTTTATCAAATAGGATTGACAAAAGATACATCTAAAATGCTATGTCACGTGTATGAAAGATAGAAACAGAAAAATCATCGCTTCCAATAAATTTCCTTGAGAAAATGTGTAAATTGGATACACAATTGAAGTATTATATTCGAATTCACCCGCGACGTTTAATAAATTTAGAATTTCACGAGATATTTACACGAACGAGTAAAAATGTCACCCGCCTGCTTGGGGGATCGCGTACGAGGTATAAACTGACCATATAATATTTTATGTATTCATACGCGCGCTCGTGTACCAAACACGCGGTATCTACTCCGCTGTGCGAAATCTGACCGTTGTTTTTTTTATCATTATTATTATTATTATTATTTACCCTGCACACGGTCACGAGGGATCCTCAACGACGACGACGACGCGTTTTGGAAACAACAGTTTCGGTATAATATGACGTTAATATTCATTGTTCGAATACAATCCCGGGAGCGAACGCCCCTAATGATAAATTGCCAGTCGTGTTACGTTATTATTATTATTATTATGTTTGGGTTAGCATGTATATGCACGACATTTCAACCACTACAAACTTGGAAATTATTTTATTTTCCAAAATAACGTAGTTTTCGAGCGACCGGAATCCCCTCGTCACCCCCGTGTCGACTACCGTGTATGTGTTTAATAATTATTGTTTATAAGCGCAGATTATTTTTTCCTCGATGAATTTCCCGGCGAGTATTGTTTTATCTCTCATTGTATCCAATTAGTAGCGTATAGGATGCATAAAATGCGATTATTAGAGATTATCACGTGTATCAAATCCGTTTTGTTTTTTTTTTTTACCATTACTGCTTTTTAATGTCCAAGTAGCACAGCAAACGCGTTTCGAGATAATACTCTTAAAAAATTATTACAATAATCAGTTGTTTAGATTAGTATGCTGGAAATAACGCTAATTTAAAAAAAAAAAAAAACGTAAAAAAAAGTAATTATTATTACGTCTCTGTAGTTTTGATACAACGTTTGTTTTTTCATGACAACGTTGTTATAGTGTTTTTATTATTCATTTTCACATTTTAATTTATTTTTGAACAAGAGATGAATCGTTTTTCTTTATAATCTCGGGGGAAATAATTTTTAACGCCTACAAAACATTTAATCAGAACAAACAGCACACAATGCTGAAAAAAAAAAATATGTATATTGAAATTCCAACAAGAATATTTAAAAACGTGTTCTTCGAGTATAATAATAATCATTCATTGTGTTAACGTTAAATATTAAAACATATTTTCTCAGATATTCGATCTGAAAATTAAATATTTATTTTTATCAGTAACAGGGAATGTGTTATATATTTTTTTTTATCAATTTATTGATTAGGTAGTCGCACGAAGCGTAATAATATTATATTATAATGATCTGATAAAACAATATGCTTTGATTTAAATATTTAACAATTCGAATTAACAATAAACATAAATAATAATTAAAGTGCAATAATAAGAAAGTGTATCCTTTGATTTTTTTTTACTAATAAAAACACTGTTTAAAATCTAAATGTGAATAAAAATCGAAATGAAAACATTATAAAGTTATATTTTCACGTAATATAAAATTGTATTAACTAAGCTAGTTGTAATTTCATGTTTTTAATTTTTATAAAAACGCGTTAAAATGAATTTAAATTAATATATATTTCATATATATACTTAGATTTAAACGAGCTCAAAGGTATGCAAATATGGGATTATTTCTGTTTTATTTTAGTGATAGCACTGATAACTTTTAACCCATATTGGAGTATATTTTCTGTTGTTACTATTTGTATGTTATTCGTTTATCAACAAGCCTGGATCAAGGGTTCTTTAGAACTCTTTGTCCGGCCAAATATAAACTCCTACACGAATATCTTTTTTACCTGACCAAATAATTTAGTGTAATATCCTATACTGACCTTTTTACATGACAAAAAAAAAAAAAATAATAAATAAAAGAAGAAATTTACTTTATTCTTTTACCAAACTATACAAGACTAAGATGATTCAAAAAGCTCAAATTGGTGCAAATTTTAGATTCTGAACGAAGTGAAGAAGCTTATGATTTTATAATGATGTTTCTTTTTTTCTCTTTCTGGAAACACTTTTTCGTATAGATATACTTGTCCAAAAGTTTCGATCAGTATTTCTATAGAACTCGAATCACACCCAGATGGTACTTTAAAGTGGTCATTTTTCCATTTTCCCAACACTTTTTCCAAAAACGAGGAAAATATGTCGAAAAATTGACAAAAAACGGCAAAATATGCAATTACTGAAATTTTCGTAAGATCCTTAATTTTATTGACACCGTTGTAAAAAGGAGGTGATTTATTTGATCGTTTCTGTTTGTATTAGTTGGTAATTATTATAAGCAATTTGTTTTGTATGTACAATATACAAAGTGGACTTTTGTACGTACTTATATGATAAAATGACTATAATAAAAAAATTATTTCGTTGTGATTTGTGATGTGCAATAAAAATTTTAAATTATAATTAATTTAAATTATAAAATATTACAGTAAACTTTTATCACTTTTTTGCAGTATTTAAGAACTATCTACCGAGTAGATCTATTCGATCTTTATTGGGCATATTTAAAATGGTTTAATTATCTGCACTCGACACTATAACAATATATATAGCTATTGTGTTTCTTACGATATCGCTGGTTAAATTTAGAAAAAAAAAAAATTATCAGGAGCTGGTTTGTTACATTTCCATTATCAATATTTTATTGTCACCTACTGAGATACGCGTGTAGGCGAGTTGCTTAACCAGTATTGTAAACGTACCGAGACCAAGCGTTAAAATATTTAAAAATACATATATAAAATGTAATATGTGATAATAGTTATAATAATAGTAATTGTAATTTATACGATTTTAATGAGTGTAAATATCAAGGGGTTCGTAAAAAATGATTTGAACGAAATAATATTTTTATTTATCTTTGGAGCGAAAGTGATTATGCCAATTTCAGCGAAAAATGGCGATTACGTCTGTGCAACTTATATAGTATTTCAATCGATACCCGATACCCGAAGAGCAGAAGGGAAACTCACCAAGTCGCCACAGGGACCGGGGGATATTTATGGTGACTACCCGCCGATTATTTGTATCGGTCACAATGCCGCATTATATTGTAAGGTATACATACAAGTTAAAGGGCAATTGCAGTATGGTATATTTGCATTGCAGGCGTATCGAGTGAAAGCGAGAATCAATTTTGTGCAGAAGTCTGTATGTGTATTATGCATATTGCGTCAAATCGACCGTTATAAGGGTCATAGGCGGAATATATAGAGCTCGGCAGTGGCGCACGTCAAGGGGTTCAGGGTTGTCGATTGACACCCCCATGAAAATCGGTGGCTGGTTCTAGTTGGACTTTGAACTTATTTTCATATCTATTGTTTATTATTTATAGCATCTTAAAAAAAAAAATTATATAATAAAAACAAAATTTTTATCATGTTCATACTCAAATTTTATAGGCGAAATGGGTGATTTCCTAAGAATTTATATTTTCGACACTCCTGTGAAAATTTTACTGTGCGCCACTGGAGCTCGGAGGAGGAGCTTCCTACAGAATATTAGGCCGTATAACTGGTCCACTCACTTGACGGCCAAACAATATCAGCATCCATCCGGTGAACATTAGCGGCGTAGACGCGTTCACGGCAAACTTGCGCCCCATCCGATCCATTAGTCGTCCCGCGGGCACGGCAATGATGAAGTTGCCGACATCGATGCACGCGATCATCCAAGACGACTCCTTGTCCGTCAGCTTCACGGGAACGCGTCCGTGCGATTGGTATTCCATGAACGGCGACGGCCATCCGAGCACGATTCCCGCTGCGAACACCGACAGGGACGCTGCGAAATCGATTCAATAATAATTTTATTGTCGTTCGTATAGTCATTAATATTTTTAACGAATCCAACGTCATTGGTGTAACGGTGTACGGATAAAATAGGTGAAAATCGAGGGGAGGTGAACTTATCTGGTATTCCCCCCCACTAAGGCTTTAAATAATATTGTGTAAAGTCAAAAATGCAATAATGATAAGCGACTCTAGTTGGTAAATAAAATGTGCATATATTTGTAAAAATTTTCAAAGTATGCATAATAAAAATATGTCATTTTTAAACTCGTAAGGTTGTAATCCAAACTTACAGCTTATCTAACAACTTTTTAATGTACTCAGTAAAAACATGCTAATGCAATAATGCTTCTAAGCCTAAGACTTTCATAAACTAGTATGAATAATATCTATTATTATATAATTATATCTAAGCTATTATTTTTTCTTTACTTTTCGGAAATTGTTCAATCATATAATATTATGCTGGAGTGCCACGCAGAAAATATTTTTGGTCTTAAGTACTCACAATACAAAAACATAGTAACATAGTAACATTAAGGTTCGTTCCCCTCCCCCCCCTATCAAAATAAATATATTTGACTGTATATCACTTTATGATTGACAAAGCGACACGACAACAACGTGTATAAAACAACAAATGCTATAATACTACGTGGTCGTACATTAAAATTTTGTTCGGGATGTCACAAATCCACTGCAGGAATAATTGTAGGAATAAATCGCATTTATTCCATCATAACAATAATAATAATATTCACGGGTTGATCGTTATATGCACAACCGCATGTTGCCAGTCAATATTAAGCGTATGTCACAGCGGTTCGCTTGAAATGCACGCACCAAGTGTCACGTTTTTAATTTAATCTTTTTTGTGCTGTTTTTTATTACTCCAAAAAAACTGTCTGTAAACCAATACGATTTCGTCAATTTAATAAAAAGTTTTACACATAAAACGAAGTGTATAGGGGATATTACATTCATGAAAAAAGGTATATAATAAAACGTTATTTTTGCTTTCCTGTAAAATGTATGAGACATCACGTGTCTTGGGTGTCTTTAAATCGGACGCCCACGGACCACGGATATACCTGTGTACATGACATGACGTACATTAAGCGACCGAAACGAATGGTGTGAGACGTGAGTCGTGACGATTATACGGTTATTCGTTCACTCATAATTGCCACTGCTGCGATTTTTTTTTTTTGCGTTTGATATAGTCATCATTATTAAAATACTCCTTACATAAATAGCATAAAATTTATAAAGATATGCAATATTCGTAGAATATATTAAAGAAACTCGACACGTGTGTGTGTGTGTGAATAACATTTCAAATTGTGATTGTAATTATAATTCATGTTTCTTTATTTCTTATATTTTTAAATTTTGTTCTAGTTATTATCTTAATTCCTTTTATGTATTTGTTGTATACCTGTTTTTTATTCGAATATTGTACTAAAAGGGTTAAGCCCGTATATTCATAGTAAACATAAATATTACAATACACGCAATGTGCGTTTTTTTTTTTTAAATGGTATATTGTTTAACAATTAACTATCAATCGAACACTGTGTATGTGATGTGTAGAGGATACGTAAATTGGAATAAATTGCTTTGATTCCAAATATTTTATTCAAGCAATATGTTCCGAGTGGCATGTGATTATTAATTACTCGAAAAAAATATACTACAAATAGTAAAGCCTCTCAGTCTAGTGCGTTTAGATTACAGATCGAGTTTGTAGTATAGGTAATCTGCACGAGTGCATTTATATTGTATTAACGTAGATGCACTAGAAATGTCAGTTTTGAAAATTTTCTTTTGAAATTTTTTTTTTTTTTATTAAAAATTCTTAAAAATGTAGAAAAATGGAAAAAAATCATCCAATTTTCAACAAATATTATGAAGGATTTAAAGAATTAAGTTTATACTAAATTATTATTTCATTACTATACCAAAAGGGATCTACGAAAATAAATTAGAAGCTGAACATCGTGCTCCCAAAATAATACAAAAGTAAACTTTCTGTTGAAAATCTATGGTATTTTAAAATGAATTGAGTATAATTCCATAAAGTTTCTAATTATCCCAAACTCTCTTTGCATTTAAATTATGTTACCATACTATTGTACAATTCTTATGATTCCTAAAACAATTCGTTTCCCTATCTTTATAAATTTTTAAGTAGTACGAAAAAAGTTCAACAACTTCACCATTCTCAAAATTGTCGGTTCAAAGAATTTCTGAGAATAACTTCTTATTACTAAAAATAATAATAAAATGCGATAAATTCAATAGAAATAAAAATAATTAGATAAATTTAACGTTATATTACTTGGAAATTAACAAAGGTAGAAAAATAAATCTTTCTATAAATTGTAGGGATTGTACAATAGAATAATTTAAATTTAAAAATGAATTGAGGAAATTACAGGGCATAGTTTACTATCAAAAATACTGATTTATTTATTTTTTGATTATTTTAATTATTATTTACAGATATTTTTATTATTTAAAAAACATTTTCTTCTGCTTTTAATTGATTTTTGTATGTCTTTAAGCTAAGCAATAAAATTGTATTAAAATCAAATTCAAAAAATTGTCTTCAAAAGTTGAATACCTAGGTTTAAATAAAATAACAAAATGCAGTAGGCTCAACATTACATAATAATAATGATAATAAATAAATGAATAAAATTGATAGACTCTTATTACAGATAATAAAGGAACATTTAAGATAAATTTAATTTTTGATGGATTATATATTATGGTAAATGTAGAGGATGTGGAGGATGAAGACCCCCACTGGTCACTTTTCCTTGTTCACGAGTGCTCTGGAACGCAAGATTTATAAACTAAGCTTAGAGTCCGTTATTATTTTTCTTTCCGATTCAACCACTGGTTCTCTGTTAGTATGATATGAAACTAGCTGAGTAAATTTTTTTTTAATAATAACAAACATAATTTTTGAGTAAAATTATTTTGTATAAACTGAAGCTCCGCTCAGAATGGGCTCGAGAAAGGCGTGTGGATCATAGTTCAATGTCAATAATTATTATTAAAGCGTCGCGAAAACGTATATGTGTAAAACATATGTATGTAAAAATAGCGTATTTTCTATACTATTTATTGTATTGTTATTATTATTATTATTATTATTCTAAAGACCATGCGCAACGTTCGTAATTTAAATGCCGAATGTAAGATGATAAGCAAGACACGAACCGACGATGCACGCAGCTACTTGTCTGAATGATCCGGCGGAGGGTCGGCAAAAGTCCATAACTTCCTCCTCTACGTCTGTCTCGTATATTATTGATTGCAATGTATATTAATTACTCGACAACAAACAAAAATACATATGCGCTTGTTGATAATTGACTCACACTCACACGCGTCTCGTAACAAATTAATTGTACAACATATTTACGGATGTATTTTTTTTTTACACGGTGTTTTCATTCCGACGACGATTCGAATTTGTCCGCTACAACACTGGAGACGCGAACGAACACACCATGAGTTAGTAGACGACGTCACCGTCACAACTGTCTCGGTTTGCGAAATGAGCTGACCGAGAGACTGAGAGTCATCATGATATTGTGAGAGTGTGAGACAATCGACAGACAGACCGAGAGCGAGCGAGCCCGTGAAAGAGAGGAAACCCTGTCGATCCACGCGCGGTTCAATCATATTATTGTATTTTGTCCATGATGTGTTGCGCGATTGTGTGTGGTAAATACACAAATTAATTAATTCAGCACATGATCTCTTTCTATTATAATATTTTTATTCTAATTAATATAGTGGTACCATCTGTCGGCCAAAAGTGCCCTGCGCGCAGTCTCGTCTGACTGATAACCGGCGGATTACGCGTTACGACGTTCGCGCGCGTTACTCTCATTCTCCTCGGAACTCGTTAGAATGTGTGTTTAATTAATTTAAAAATGTTTAATTAATGCGCCGCTTCCCCTTGGACCCGGATTAAGAAGGAGGTGTACCTACCTACCGTCCGTGAGCTGGTGTTCGTAAACGGGTGTAAAAAAATGCGCCATTATTCTACGTGAGGATGTGGTTATTTAAATATTACGCGCGTTTAATTATTGCTCGTAAAATGTTATTATAACGATAAGCCTGGTAAGAAAAAAAAAAAAAAAATGTCTCGCATTTATTATACGGATTTTCCCGGCGCATTAGTGTAGAGTTTCTTCTCCTATGTTTTATCTGAGTGTCTTTATTATTATTATTTTTTTTTTTTTTAAAGACACGAACGAAATATTAATCGGAAAAGTCAATTGAGCAAACATTTTTGATTATTATAATTTAGAGCTCATTTAAGAAACGTTGTTAAAATATTGAATTATATCCGACACAATTTATTTAAGAAATACTTATATACTATAAGTTATAAGTTATAACACTTATAACTATTTAAATAAACCAAACCAAATTTTCGTTCACAAATTTTGCGAAAGTTTGTAATTTAAGTATAATGTAATGACAATTGTTACTTTAATACAATCAATATAACATCTTTATTTTCATCGTATCAGTTCTACGAATAACGAACCTTCAATTAAGAATAAAATGTAACTTATATTTTAATTTGGTTGTTATTTTTTTACTTGTATTTATTTTTCAATAAACATTACGTGACAATCATATACTATTATGGCTTCATATACAGCAAAAAAAAAAAAAAAAAATACTACTAAATATTATATACATTATGATTCTTGAATAATGTAATTTTAATATATGATGAAAATAAAATGTACTTAAATTAACATTGTTTATACGCTGTTCGGCGCACGGAATAGTTTTTTGATTACGTTTTGCACAACAGAGCTGCCGCTGTCTCCTTCCTTCATCGAACATGTCACTAAAATCGTTTATGATTGATTAGGGTCTCCGGGTGCACGTTGTTTTCTGGGCAAAACGAGGCTTAACGCAATTTCCGAAACTTTATCCCTCTTCGGGATTCAAATACATGTAATATGTGTGCGCGTGCACTGTATATATATATATATATTGCATTATTGTATACAACAGAGGATAACTGTCAATCAAAATGCTAACACGGAAAATGCGTACGGCGTAGTGGTGCACCCTCTTCTGCCTTTCGGTCCCATTGTAATGCGACGTGTGTGTCTTATTGATCACCGGCTAGAGGATGATTGGAGTTTGAAACGTCAAAAAGAATAAAAAAAAAAAAAAAATAAAAAAACGACTATCAAAAAACGTCAGCACCGTGAAATTTCCATTCCCGACCGCGTCCCCCTTCGTCGTTACTGTGGTCGTGCGGCGGCGTTTGCGCGCAGGTATTCGCCACACTGACATTTCGTGTAGTCGTGTTTTTCACGTCCAGTGCGCCGCGGTATCGAACGTTTAGTCTCGTGCATTATATCGCATTTATATATTATATTGTATATAGTAGGGTCGGCTTGGATCGAATATGCCAATTTCTGTTGCTGTATAAATTTGAAGCCAACAATGGATAATTATTATCAATAATATATTATCATTATTTTATAAAACCTGTATTTTAAGGCTTTTCATAATTATTATTCACTAACGGTTTTTTGGTATAATGTTTACACGTTCACGCATTTTTAAACCACTAAAGATTTTAATGGTTTTAACGGAAATAAATATTTAGAGAAAAAAAAACTCACTATCGGTCCAATAATCAATTTTTGTAAACGTATATAAATTACTATAACAAAAAACGTCATCTCTCGAAAATTATATACTATTATTACCGTTAATGAGTTCTTATATTTTGAGCCAACTAAATAACATATACTGCAGTATGTAAATTAATTGGAAAGTCAGTAGTTATTATTCCTAATATAATGCAGACATTGAAGTTCCATTTTTTTTTCTTTTTTTTATCATAATATGTAACTTATAGTCCTTATATGGTTAAAAAAAAATTCAAAACCGCCAAAAAAAAATTTAGAAAATAGTCACTTTGTAGAATTACTTATAAGTTACTTTTTGAAATCGGTTGAATTTTGGATGAACAAGAGCATTTTATTTTTCAAAAAACACAGCAAATTACATGCATAATTTCATTACAAAGATAATGGTTGTATAAAATTGAGTTATGTATAGCAGTCAATGGGGAGCATTTTGAACATTTATAAAAATAAACTAAAATATTAATGAATCGTGTGTATTTAATTACTTAATATCATATTATTAGTTATCTAATTAAAAGTTTAAAAATCATACAATTTTACAATTTGCTGTGTTTTTTGAAAAATAAAATGAGAGCATTCATTCAAAATTCAACCGATTTCAAAATCGTTTTTTTCCCCGAGTAGTCTTATAAGTAATTCTACAAAGTGGCTATTTTCGAAATTTTTCAAAAATTTTTTTTGAATACTCAAAATTTTTTTTTTTTTGGCTGTTTTGAATTTCGGATTTTTTTCAACCGTTGTAAAAGATGGGCTATAAGTCACATAAAATTACGTTAAAAAAAAAAAAAACGGAACTTCAATATCTGCATTATATTAGGAGTAATAACTACCGACTTTCCAATTAATTTACATACTGTATATATTATATTATAATATGTTATTTTTAGTCGATTTTATATATTTTTATAAGCAAATAATAATATGCATTATAACATAATGTATAATATTGTAAATGCACACATAAATATTGTAAACATATATATTTCATAATACATAGTATAAATATTTCATCATAATAAAACTATACAAAAAATGAATTTCTTAAAGCATAAGGCATAGAAAAAGAAAAAAAAAAAAACAAATATATAAATAATATAGTAAATCGACACGGACGGTGGTTAGTATGCGGGGTTCAGGCACGCGATCCCGTCGTCTATACGCCAGAAGTGTTCTGCGCGTTCGCTTTGCGCCGATCCGACGACGTAGGCCGGCCGTTGACCGTGTTCATTATTTCGTTCTGGATCTGCGCGAACGTTTTGCCCTTGGTTTCTGGCAGGAACTGATAGATCATCAGGAACGACACGAGGCACCCGGAACCGTAGATGAAGTAATTCACGTGTATGCCCCACCGGTCGGTGATCACTTGGTACATCTTGAGGCCGACGAACGATATGACGGTCAGGGTGACGGACGTGATGGCGCTGGCCAGGCCGCGCACGTTGGACGGGAACATCTCGCCCTGGAGCGTGGGCAACAGCGGGCCCAGCCCGATGCTGTATATGACGGCGAACGACCCGATGGCGGTGAACGGGATCCACGCGCCCAGCGCCTCCACGCCGCTGCCCCAACGCTTGTAGTAGTAGAGGCCGGTGAGCACTTCGAACGCGCCGCAGCCGAAGCACGAGAACAACAGCAGCGGCCGGCGGCCCAGCTTGTCCACCAGGTAACCGGTGACGAAAGTGGTGCAGAATATGAGCACGCCCAGCAGCATGGTGAACTGGTCGGGCGACAGCGTGTTCTGCGTGTCGGCGTGCGCGAACGTGGACGACGCGTACGCCAGCACGGTGGTCATGCCGGACAGCACGTCGGCCGCGGCGACGATCTGCACGATCAGGAACGCCTTGCGGCCGGACGCGGACCCGAACAGGTCGCGCACCGATCCCTTGTCCCGCTGCTCGTTCTTCACCTCGGCCTTGATGTGCATCAGCTCGCGCACCACCGCGTCCTCCTGGCGGTGGCCGGTCGCGCCGCCCTGCAGCCACGCCAGCGACTCGTGCGCCTTCTTGTCGTCGTTCCTGTACACGTAGTAGTACGGCGACTCGGGCAGCCACACGCACGTGGCCAGGAACGCGCACGGCACCAGCAGCGAGAAGCACGTGAGCGTGTCGTACGACACCAGCGGCCCGACGCAGTACACGTACAGTATGCCGGCGTTCAGCATGCCGTTGAAGAACGTGCTGAGCGCCCCGCGGATACCGTCACCGGCTATCTCGCCGATGTATATGGGCACCACCGTGGTGATGATTCCGATGCACGCGCCCTGCAACAGCCGCACCCAGTAGAGCACGGCGATCGTGTTGCCGAACAGCACCATCAGCCAGCTGACGATGTACAGCGGCCCGGTGAGCAACAGGCACGGTTTCCGGCCCACGACGTCCACGAGCAGCCCGAACGGTATTGGCGACAGCAGGTTGCCCAGCTCGAGCAACGCGATCATCCACGACTGTTGTTCGTTGGTCGCGGCCATCGTCAGACTTTTGCTGGCCAATTTCGCCAACACCGGCGACGGCCAGCCCATCGAAGTGCCGGCCATCATCACGGACAGCGAGGCTGAAAAACGAGAGCCAATCAGCGCGTGACTTTTATATAGATATAGGGGTGGGGCCAAATTGTGGCTCTCATTCTATTTTCGAAAACAATATAAAAAATCTTATTTAATAATATAATATAATATATATTTTTTTTTATTCATAAAGATTTTAAATTTTGATTTATACGGCTTCACGTGTATGTATAAAGTTTGAATTTCTATTGACATTGTGTATAAATAATTGTTTTAAAATAATTATATTGTTGTTGAGATGATCTATATTTTTTTTTTTGATATCTTTTATTTCCATGAGTTTCTGATCTGGTTACATTGAAGTATGATCGACTCAGAGTTATTCCTTAAGATGATGATCTTTAGTTATATATTATGAAAAATATTTGGATTTGGTTATTTTCATCATCAATTAAAATTATATTTACAAGAAAATGTCATTCTAAACATTAATTTTTTAATTATGTGCAATATGTGCACAGTTATTAATGTTTGGGGTTCTTCAAAATAGAGATATTCTTACAAAATCATTCCATAACAGAGTGATGATTATTTTTAAACTTTTTAGACTAAAATTCTAAAAGTCCTGTTCCGTGAGTTGCCTTAACTATTGCAATGAGATTCGATACTGGACAATAACAGTTTTCAATGACATACACTAAAAAATGAATTTAAAGGACTTTTTTGGCTCTTGATATAATTTTATTTATCCGTGGGGCTCGTGAATATATTTATGTTGGCCACCCTTGATATGGGGTGTTTCAAAAAGAACGACGAATTTGAAAGGAATGTAAAATATGTATTTAATTTTATAAAAAGAGGGGGAAAAATTCTTGTAAAAAATTACTACGTACAATCCGCAACGATACGTATGATATTTATTTATACGTTTTCTCAACGTTATTATTTTATTAGTATCATGACCAAATTATGATCGCATCATGACGACTTACTGTAGTTGTGGGCTGCGCACATATTATTATTATTCCATCTGATTTAATATATTCTTTGGACGTATTTTATAGAAGAATTATTGCAGAGGTTCTCATAGTGTGGGGCGCGACCCTCTAGGGGGCCGCAAAAGCTTTATAAGGGGGGCGCAAAATTTTTTTAAAAATCAGCATTGTATTGGCAGGACAGAAAAACATATGTGAAATTTGCATAGTAATGATCGCGTCCTACAGGAGTGTATAAGAGTCTCTCCTCGTTTCACCAGACTTTGTGATGAAAAAAAGAAACAAGACCACCTATCACATTAAAAGTGACAGATTGATTAAAACCTTTTATAATAATAAATATGTTTTATTTTAAAATAAATTGGTTATTTGAGTATAAATATTAGCCTATATTTGTTGTTTGTTTTTAACTTTTTGGCACTCTAAACATGACTATTAAAATTATTAATATGAGGGGGGTCCACGTCCGGATTTGATCAAAGTGGGGGGCCTGGTCTAAAAAGTTTGAGAACTTCTGAATTATTGTATTTTATTATATACCAGTTATTTTATACCAAGTACCTAGTCCTCAATACGGATGTGATGTTACACGTCGTCGAGTGTAGTACTTATCGCGACTTAACAAATTTTCTACCGTCGTAGTCCAGTGAATTCGATATTGAAACAACATCAAAGAGACTCGTGAAGCTTGGTGATTTGATATTATATAATATACGACCGCACTTCAACGTCGTTATTCGTTTAGACTTCGGGTCCGACATAATCAATGAGGAATATATTATTATTATTATAGCGACTTTTCATAAACCTTTACGTCAGACGTGTATTTTCGAAGACGTATAGAGAACATTTCTACCTGTTCGAGGAGTTATATACAGTTATCTACAGTTGTGTTCTTTGACGTCCGACCAGTTTTTTGATAAGAAAAAAAAAAAAAATAGCGTTTCGGTAAAAGAACAAATCAACAAACATTTACAAGCGAACGGATAACTCTATAACCGATTTGAATTAAAATAACTTTTACTGCAAATATATTTATAATTTATTTCGTACAATTTGTAAATAAAGTGCTTATACACTAGCCGGTTTGTATGCGTGTACAATAATTAATACCTAATCAAACTATTGAATGAAAACAGACGAATTATGTGAAATATACATATCGTTTTTCTTGAGATATTATTTGATCACGAATATTAATTTACATCCCTATCGTTACTAGTGTCAACAGCATTTTTAAGAAAGTGCACTAATTTCATTGAAGGAATAAACCTGATACAAAATAATACACTGCTAACAATTTTAATAATAACGTGAAAGTTATAATTTATAATAGTCAAGTTTATCAAATGTATGGTAACTAATGTGTCCGAATTCCAAATTGGTACATTTTTATTCAACTCGATATTACAAAGTAATACATATTTGTACTTTTTGAAGTAACAAAAATTTGATTTCTAAAAAATTTAACAAAGTTTCAAGTTAAAACAAAATAAATAGTTATTAAATTCACACTAAATATTGAAATGAGATCTTACAAGGAGGAGTTTAATTATTCTTTTAATAGCTATGTGTTTATTATTTTGTATATTATATGATACGATTTTGTAAAATCGTGTAATAATTTTTTTGTAATTATAAAATTTCATTTGAAAATATTAAAAAAAAAAATGTTAGCAGATTAATACACGAAGATTTATTTATTATATTTTAATGTTTATTTCAGATTATGCAGAAAGAATTTAGACTAACAAGTTTTCATATGAAAAATACTACATAAAGCGATTATTGAATCATTTTTCGGTAAGACAAATTCATTTTTTCTATTCAATTACGGATTATAGCATTAAGTGTATGGTAGTTATGAATTTATGATAATGAATTTTTTAAGTTCCTTCAATATTTATATAGAGTGTTCCAGTATTATTTGAAAAATGCGATAACTTTTGTACTATTAATAATTTTTAATTTTTTTTTTTTTGTTGGAAATTTTTATTACAGCAATAATGTATAATTTATTGTTATTATTATTTTTGGGACCCAAATTTTCAAATTTGAAATTTTATAGCTACTACAGTTTTAGAAAAAATTTAAAATAGCCATTTTGTAAATATGATTTTTAGAAAAATATTGGTGCTTAAAACTCTTATAAAGGTTAATCCATTCATTTACGATTTTCGGGTCAGATACTCTTGATGGGTGTATAGAATTTTAAAGAAATGATAAATTATTTCTTCAATAAGACGATTCTGAACGAAGGAAGTTAACTATATAAAGAACAATAATTGGGCCATATTTAGGGGGGTGTGACAAGGCACTGTTGCCCCGGGCGGCTGATTATGAGGGGGGGCTAATTGATTTTATGTATATTTGCATTAATGTAATCCTATCAAAACTTCATTCAGTGAATTTTTACTCATAATATTTTTTTAATATTTTATAATTTATATTTTTTCATGACCTTACTATTGTATTCTGTTATCGAAATAATAATTGATAGTTATGTGGCATTGTCGTTAAAACGATTGTCTAGAGACAGCTTACAAGGAGGAGCGAATTTCTCATCAATTATTGAATCGAAGAAACGTTTTGAGGTACGATTTTTCTGATTGAAAAGTACACAGACCAGTACACTTAAATCATGTTTCCGGTAAAGTAGCTCATAGTTGAAAGTATGACCATATTTTTAAAATATACTTTGATCGTTAAAAATGAAATTGAAAATTATTTAATCAATTTTATTAATTTCAAAATATAAACTACAGTATAAGTGACCTTATTCTGTGTAAGTAACTTAAAATAATACAAATTAAAATTGTTATTAAATTCAGAAATAACAATGCGTTACCGTTATAACGTTTTGAGGCGTTGTTTTATAAAATAAATAAATAGGGATGTTTAATATTAATGTGTCTTATTAAAATTATATTTTTTATCAAAAGTCTTTTTTCGCAGACTCGCGCATGTTTTAAAAAATTGAGAAATTTATGAAATAACATGTAAAATTAATTAATTATAATATAGCTATTAGAAATATGAGTATTTGAAATAATATCGTTATTAATTATTAAAATAAAGAATAATTTTAAAATGTGTATATTTTTCACGAATGAACTTGATTTATATTTTGTAGTAAAATTCAATAGGAGTTTCCAAATTGATAATAAATGCTATAAAATATATAAATATGTTAACGATTTTATAAACAATAACAATAATTTTGATTAGAGATTTTAATTCAACTCTACAGTGATGTGTTAAAAACATAAAATAGACGAAAATAGAAAAAAGTATAAATTTAAATTTTATTTTAAGTATCTATTTTGTAGGTAGGTACTACAACTATATAAATTGTATACAACAAATAAATTATACTTAATTTCAAACTTAATATGAATTTATTGCGCTACTACATAACACGAATTTCTTGTGTTGGTACGTAATACCTGCACAATTTCTGTAAATCTTCATCTAAACCGAAAACTCGGTCACTCGAATTAAGTTCGCGTGTAAATTATATTTAAAAGCAAATCTCAGTGTCGACAAATCATTAAAGGTATAATAATATAATATATAATATATACAGGGTGTCTCAGTGCGATTTGACAAACGTTATAATTTTTATTCTAATAATCATTTTCAACTGTTTTATTATTATTATTATATTTTAACAGAATTGCACTACAACAACAACGCATTATATACAATTTAAAGTTTTTTATTTGAATTTTTTTTTTTATTTGCAAATAATTTAATAATATCGTTAAACAAGTTATAATATCACCAATGACGTAAAAATATTACCATAATTATGATGTATTTGACAAAATTATTAATTTATTAGCAAACTTAAAAAAATCGTAACGGATTAACCTTTATTAGAGATTTTAAATAAAATTCCAAATTTGAAAATTTTGGCCCTAAATATATATATATATATATACGTGATTACTGTAATGCAGTGTTTCTCAACCTGGGGACCCCCCTTTGGAGACGTGTACACATTGCAGGGGAGACGCGAGCAGTCATCACAAAGTAAAATTTTTATTTATTCAATTTGTATTTAGGTAGTGTAGAGAAAAAATTAAAAATTAATAACGATCGTTATGGAAAATCGATAACGGATAAAGATTAAAATTAGTGTTTAGCCGCTAAATATAACTTATTATTATTGTTTTATATTAATTTAATACTACAATTAATTATTCTAATTAATTGATTATTCCATTATATTATCTACTGTTATTTATATTATATAATTATTATCATCAATAAAAAATTTGTCATTCCGAATATTGTATATACTTATATAGCCTATTTTTAAAGTATACAAAAAAGGGATACATTATTTTTCCGTGGGAGGTTAGGTGAAATCGTTGGAAACTTACAAAAGGGGGCGAAGATAAGGTTGGGAACTACTGCTATAGTGCAATGTTGTGGTTATAATTAAAAAAAAAAAAAAAAAAACAGTTAAAAATTATTAGCAGAATAATAATTATTGAATTTGTTAAATCGTACTGGGAGTCTGGGACACCCTGTATATATTATTATTAAATGCTAATGTCCTGTATTAATCAATATTTAATTACTATTTTGAATAGGAACTTATTACGCATATTATAACATTATATTGAATCATTAAACGTGAAATATTTTAAAATTACCATGATAATATGAGAGTATACGAAACAAAATTGATGTGAAGAATTATTAGTAAGTAGATACACATGTCTATTCCTAGATCACTAATACTTATTTCTTAATATTATTATAAGGTATAAATAAAAGTCATATTTTGAAATGTCTTCATTAATAAGTAAGGTAACTCAATAAACTGCTAAGCTCATATTATTGACTGTGCTAGTGTAATTATAAAATATGTTCTAATACCGTTTTTATGTAGTCATATTGAAACGTATTATGCTCATAGCTAAGTAATTAATAAACTACATAAAATCTAAATTAAATGCCTTTTAAAGTCAATTATTTTTTGTAATTTAAAACTTAGATGCTAAAATTTATGCTATAAAACCCATATCGTTTTCTCCAGCTAATTAGCTGTAGTTTTATTATATTTATGTGATTAAACGCAATAAAAATTATGTTATCCTGTTTTTAAATATAACATTAATTTTAGGTACATACTCGTTCGAATTTGTTGTAATATTTACTAATTTGGTTATTTATATTTTGTACACGAATTCAATAGTGAATTCAATCGATAGAGAATAATTTGTTGGGTTAATTAAGTTCTTCTAAGTGAAAATGATGGAAACGATAAATACCACTCAAACCTTTTTACTTTTATGGGACACATTGTTAGTGTAAATATACGAGAAATTTAACGTAAGTATAATTACAAGGACGAAATTGCAGACAAAAGTTCAGTAAAAGTTTGTCAGTCAAACAATTGACAATTCATTTAGGTAGGTAGTTCCATTGTGGTGGAATTTTGTTTTTAATTACTATTTAGTCATTATTTTGTAGCATACCGAAGAGTAAAATGGAATGTTTAAAGATAATAATATGTATATATATATATATATATATATATATTAGTTTTCTTTCATAATTTTATTCTGTGGATATACCTAATAATTATTTAATTCATAATAATATTCATTGAATATAATAAAAAAAAGCCGAACATACTTCGCACGATGGGTGTACTTCGCACGACGGGTGGTATTCTCTTGACGGGTGTATTAAATTTTAAAGAAACGATAAATCATTTCTTCAGTAAAACGATTCTGAACGAAGGGAGTTAATAATATAAGAAAAAAAAAAAAATTTCGAAAAATGTCTAAAATTTTTTTTCACATTTTCAAAATTTTCTTACGCCAAAATCTTTTTTATAGGATTTTCTATCTATGTTTAAATTTTCATAAAATTCGGATCAAAAAATGATGGTTTCCAAGTAGTTTTTGTCAAATTTTGGGTAGTTTTTTCCAAAAAAAAAAAAAATGAAGAATTGAGAAATTCAAAAAATGATCTCTCTAAAGTATAATCTAGAGGCAAATCCGGTTTCAAAAAGTTATTGATCGAAATTTTTGGACAAGTATTTCTATACGAAAAGTTG
>JAIPRM010000324.1:25635-62635 GCA_025469315.1 Stegophylla sp. TES_Ste_2020 | reverse complement strand
GTATAAACGATTATATATTATATTATATTGTATTTTATTGTTGTGAATTAAAAGTAAAAAATTAATATTTAATTAACATAATCGATTACATTTTTATTTTTACGTCCCTTCAACCACATCAACCACATGGAGTTTCAGTTTTTTATGAGACATTTCACTTGAAAAATTGTGAAGTTTATTAAAACTATAAAAAAAATATATATGTATTACTCAGCCAGTTTTATACCCAACTATTAACTGAGAACAGAAAAACAAAAATATGTTTGATGAAAAAAGGGTTAGCAAAAAAAAAATGTTCCAACATTTTCCAATATCTTAGTTCGTGGATTTTCTGTGTTCACGACTATGAAGATAATAATAATAATACATATTATAGACCTTGACAATGTGAATTTATAAAAATTTATAAATATATTTATATAAATCCTCCTTGGATCGTGGACTCCAGACGTATCATTATACTCACTGGGCACTCGTATCATAGAAAAGAGATAATAGTCAATATCACTTATCAGTCTTATCAATCAACAATCTATGCCGAACAATAATAATATTATAATATTACGTGATTTGGAATCTTATATTTTGTAGCCTTTACTTTTGTGACTTGAATATGAATATAAATAATTATAATATTTAAATAATACCGTTTTGGTATTAAATCGTTGTACTAATTTTGTGATTCCGATCCGTGTTAGGGATCGAATAATAATAATAATAATAATAATAATATTATTATGTAATGATTGAGATTATTATTGAACACAGCGGTCTTATGACGAATGTCGAAAGTCAACAACATCGTTCGTGCGTAATACCTATGCTATTAATTTAAAATGCGACGTGCAAAATAATGTCAAACGTTTTTCAGTAAAACTATCAATCAAACGGTCGCGAAATGACAGTACAAGGTGGAACTTTGAAATGCAAGATTATCATTGTAGGCGATTATGGCGTCGGGAAAACTTCATTGATGAACAGGTTTTGCAAAAATAATTACAACGCGCACAGTATAGCGACCGTTGGTAAGATGAAAACTGTACGTTTAGATTTTGTTAGAAAAAAGTCCAGACGGACTGGAATGAGGAAAAAATTGTTACCATTGAAACATAACTGAAAATTTTTTTTTTATTTTGTTTGTGATTTCCAATATTATGGCATTCGTCCAGTGAAATTAATCTGAACAGGTAGTTTAAATATGAAAATTTTAGTCTGAGCGCCATTACAAATGTTTAGCATTATTTATTTACTTAATAATGTGTGCAATTTTTAATAAACTTTTTTTATAGACTTATTAAATACCTATAGGTATTTTTATGATATGTATTTTCAATTATTGTTATTGTTTTTAGGAGTAAATTTTGAACCAAAGTGTGTACAAGTATTAGATAAGACGGTTAAATTGGAAATTTGGTATGCATCAATCAATTTTGTTATTTTATTTTGTAACATTTTAGTAATGACTTTATTTATTAAAAATGGATTTTTCAGGGATACGGCTGGCACAGAAAAATTTTATGCTTTAAGTAAATTGTATTTGAGAGATTCAATTGGTGCTGTGTTTGTATATGATGTTACTCGTCAAGTCACATTATATAATTTGAAAAAATGGATTGATGCTGTTGATGAAGTTTGTATTAAATGTTCTATACATTGTATTGCAATAATTTCTTAACTTTTATGCCATTTTGTTTTTCAACAAATTGTTGTGGAGAGTTACCTAACTGTTTGATTAAGATCTAATTAGTGATAAGGTTATTGAAAAATGAAATAATAGAGTAATAATATTATTTTATACAAACATATTCATAAACAAATAAATACTAGATTATAATTTTTATTTTTTAACATCAAATTACTCAATTATTTTACTATTAAAAATGTCTTATTTTAAAAATCCTGTTGATCTTAAAACATATAATTTCCTTAGCTTTAAATCATTTACACTAAAATATTTAATTTTTGATTATTAGTTTGATAATACCACTTTTTAGTTTTTATGAATTTAATTATTATATATTTTTAATGATGTACATTAACTATCATAAACTAGTGTTATAAAAATATGTCGTGTTGAATAGGCAGCATCTTCTAATGTTGTTAAAGTTTTGGTTGGACATAAATGTGACGATGTAAATCATAAGGAGCTTACTACAGAAGAAGGAAAATTGGTATAATTTTTAATTATTTTCAAGGATTTGGAACTTATAGCAGTTTGAAAACATTGCTATACACCAGCGTTTCTCAAAGTGTGGGTCTCTAGTCAACTTTTGGGGGGTCGCGAGAAATTTGTTTAATTATATAAATCTCAAAAAATTACGTTTTTAACTAAATTTCTCTGTAAAAATGATTTGCATACATTTGTAAAATTTTATTCATTATAAACCAATTAATTAATGAATTAATAAAGTATTAATTTAATTTAGATTTTTAAGAACTTACTTTTTATTCTAAAAATGTAAAACCATGGGGGTCGCAATAGGTTTTTGAAGAAAAATTTGGGTCGTGGTTCTAAAAAGATTGAGAACCACTGCTATACACACTATAATATACACTCGAACTAAAGAAAAAATATTAATCAATATTATATTATCTACAAACTTTTTCCCAAGCAAAATAAAACAAATAAACAAATTAACATTTTGTTTAAGGTGGAAATATTTGTGTTAAAATTAATTCTTTTTTTAACCAATATATTTATTTGGGAAATAAATAAATTAATGTAATTAAAGAAAACAATTATGATATCTAAAATATAATTAGCAATTAATACAAAAACTTTGTTAAATACATTTTATTTTTAGTTTGTTTCCACTAGACAGTGATAATTATTATGTTTAAACTTGAATTTATTGATTAAAGTTGTCAAAGTGGATTGAAATATTGGGGGAATGGAAATAACTTAGATAACCTGAACAAGGATAAAAACTAGTTTAATATTATAGATACTTATTTAAAAAACTCAATTTCTATATATTTTAATCTAATAAGTAATAACCACCAAAAACAAATAAAACGCTATAACAAATTCGATATACAATAAATAATGACTTATAACAAAAACTCTCTTTTTAAATTGTTAAAAAAATGGCATGTTCAACACCAGTTTACAATCCAAAAATTTGTAAATCTTTTTGTTTATGGTAATCTAATGAGTAAAATAAAAAGTTATAATGAACTTAATAAGTTATAAATTTTGAACAGCATTATGAACTATTAATTAATAATATTAATGAAAATAACATTAAATTCACTATAAGGTACACCGACATTTTTAACTATAACAGGTAATTGAAATTAAATTGTATTAAGAGTGTAATAGAAATATATCCAAGTTTATTGCATTTAACAATAATATTATAATGACCAAAGTATTCTCAGTATTCTTTTGATTTAATTGATTTGGTTCACTATTTGGTTATCTAATTAATATTTTCGAGATCCTTTGATCGTCTATTCTTCGTTTATATTGAAAATTCTTAATAGATACTTTTTTTTTGCATACTGTGTTTTATTTCTATAAAGAAAACATACATTATTCAAAGATATTTTTCTGAGAAAAATTAAATAACATTTGTGGGTTAACAGAAAAAAATCGAAAAATTTTCAAAATCTATGAGGGATGAATAATTTTACAAAAAAATAAGCGAAGGGATGGAAATTGCTAAAGATAAAAGGAATGGTATCTCTCTGTATCTTACCCCACTTCGACCACTAAATATGAAGAAAAACTCTTACAAAGAAAAGAAGAATAAAGCACTTAAGATGAAAATCAATGAAATATGCTTCTTTATGTTTGAAATCTTAACTTCATGAAATGGGCTTATCTTTTACTTTGCTGTATTTTACTCCAAATTACTAAAGTATTCAAATACTATAAGTTTCAAATCTTGAATTTATTTTTATATATTTTTAAATAAAAGTCAATGAATTATATGTATTGTATAGTTATTAATTTGAAATTTAATGAAAGCATAATAAATAGTTACCAATATTATTTAGGTAGCAGATTATTTTGGAATGTTTTTCTTTGAAGCATCATCTAAAGAAGACATAGATGTGTCTCCAATTTTCAATGTTCTAGCATCAAAAATTGTGGTTTTACATAAGATTGGTGCTATTAAACTTGAGACAGTAAACCAAATTTTTCTTGTAAATGAAATACTTGCCTTATATATATTATATACTAATATTTACTTTTTGTTACATTTCAGGGCAATATTTCAATATCAAATGAAAATTATAGACCTGAAAATAATTCAAGATGTTGTTCATATATTTTTTAATAAATAATTAAATACATTGAAAGAATCAAAGAAGTCTGAGTTATTTTTATGATGGCTATTTTTAGCAAAAAGTTATCAGGTATAATTATAGTAATTAATTCTGTTAATGACAGAGACTGAGGTTAGTTTTCAACTGGTAAAACTTGTATTTTTAAAATTTCCAAATCAGTTACCAAACTAAACCGATAATTTTCTGAGAATCTTAACTAAAACCAATAATTTTTAAAACCAGTGTTAAAAACCCAAAACAAACCAATAAAATTTGAAAGTTGGTTTAACAATCCAAATTAAAACTGATGAAATTTGAAAACATAAACTGAAACCATAACCCATTCAAACAGTGCCAAAACTACGATTTTAAAGCCCAGGTGCGAGATAATTTTAAAAGCCCTTAATCATCAGAGGTGTTGACGTAAAATGACTTAGATTGAACCTCTCCCCTGTGACAAAATTTCTGGGGAGGTGTGAAAATACTTGAAGACCACGAAAAATAGAAAAAGTTGTTTCTGATAATTTATATTTTATTTTGCTATATGTTTATGTGAAAGTAGATTTGTGTAGAATTCGGAACGTTCACTTAAAAATTGAACACGTTCATGTCTATGTTCAATACAGAGAATGAAATGCCCTTTTACTGTAGACAACAGTGGCAGAGGGGAGATAGATATTTAAAGAAATCATGTATCCAACAAAAATGTCCTATCCACTTGTCACTTTTCTTTGATACCTATTATTTATATTATAAAAAATGTCTAACTGCATTATAAAATCCACATAATAAATATATCATTATATTATTATTATATTTATTAAAAATATTAAATAATGAATAAGAAAATAAATCTTTACTTATCATAGATATATTTATGACATTTATAATTGGTATATATCTTTTTATCTTGATAATCCTACTACATAATTATCATATATTGTTTTACATGTTTTATTTTTACCATAAAATTTTTATTAGCTCAGACTATTTGGTAACATCTGTGATGGCAGTAGTATATTTACAGGAAGTAATAATCTGGGTAATATGTTTACTCCTAGAACCATGTCCTCTGACACACAATCTCACTGTACATAAAAATTTCAATATTTTGTTACAAATTTAGCTTTAAGGACTACACCTCCAACATGAATTTTAAACTTATAGGAGGTGTACACATTTTTGATTGTGTGTATTTTTGTTTTCTATAAATGTATTTCCGAAATTTGCAAAAATGTCAATATGACATATCTGTTAAATGTGAACATATCTGTTAGGTACTTCAAATAGGTTGCTTTTGGAAATTATGAATAGTTTTTCCCAGTATAAGAAGAACGACTCACCATTTGAGTAAAATGGTTGACAAAATGTGCATGCTATATTAATGCTTAAAAATTAAAAAAAAAAAATAACTGACTTCACATCATGGGTATTCCACGCTCCTCAAGTGGCATACTTTTGATGGGTATGTTGAATTTTAAGGAAAGAATAAATCATTTCTTCAATCAAACGATTCTGAGTGGAGCTTCAGTTAATAATTATAGACAACAATAATGGTAAATTTTATATTGAGTCGATATGTTTAACAATTCTTACATTTGCAAGAAAGAACGGATAAAGAACATTTAATATTTGAAAATTTTTCTGAAGATATAAAGTTCAGAAAACCTGTTTTGAATTTAAATGATAATTATTTTCATGATAACTGATGATTCCGTTTCTTCTGACTAATTTTACTCAAAAAACATAAATAGCTTCTTTATTTTTCAAGCTTTATATAAATCTCCCTAGTATTATAATTAATAATAGGAATACATTTTAAAATTCAGATTTTTAATATATTTAATAATTATGAATTTATATAAAAAATCAGATTAGAGTAGAAAAGAAATCAAATTTCCTTGAACAAAAAAATCCTCATAATATAGACCATGAAGATATACAAGTAATTTTTATTCGATTTACACCTTAAAACTAACATACACAGATGAGCAAAATATTATGTTACAGTACCTAACATGTAAAATATTCTGAAAAAATTAATAAATCAGTCTATTCAAAAAATAAGTGATTAATTTTTTTTTTTTTTGTAATAAAAAGTAGTTTGTTTCACGATTTATTAAAAAATTAAGGACATTTATTTTGATTAAAAATTAAATATCTCAATTTTATTAAATTAAATTAAATTTGTCATAATATTATTATGTTAGTAACCATAATCATAAATCAAAATAACTACTATAGTCTGGAGTTCTTGAATACTACCACATATACACTGACAAAAGTAATATTGTTTCAATCTTCATCAAGGGCGACACTAAGTATCTCGGTCTTCTCGATCTCAGTGCAGTACCGTAAAAACCGCGGTGCGAACGATTCATTGCACCAGGGCCCCACTCATCAAATTCTTGTATGGGGCCCATACTTATTACTTAAAATCCCCCCAGATTTTTTTGAAGTCGCATAAGGATAATGCATTTGAGGAGAGAGGTATAAATCAGACAAATACCTAAACGTGTTTAGATATTTGTCTCCTTCCCCAAAATGTTTATTCTAATTGTCCTAATGACTTAATGTATTTCAGTAAAAACAAAAATTTTGAAAAAAAAAAAAATGCTGATAAATAATACAACCTAGAAATATGTAAAATAAAAATTGGAATTGGATTTAAATAGATGTAATTCAGATTTGTATCTGATCTAGCAACTTTTTATTTGATTCTGTAAAAAACATGAAAATACAGAAATTTTTGGGTCCAACTGATATGTTTTGCTTTTTTGTAATATGTTTGAAGTAAATAATACTGTAAAATAAGGGGCCCACAGATTTAATTTGCACTGGGGCCCATCTATTTCAAGCTACAGCACTGTCTCAGTATCTCTTATTGTGTAGCGGTGTCCTACACTGCGAAAACCGGGTCTTCTATCAATCCGCCGAAAGTTATAGGGGTAAACAATAACAATAATAACAGAAACGACAACGAATAATTGAATAATATTCAATAATTTATTGTTCGGTAATCGCGAGAAACGCACGCGTCCATCAGGTTAGGTCAATACACTGATAATATTGTCGTGTAAACTAGGTCTCTCGTGGACGACGCGTCCTATAATACTCGTGGCGGCGCAGGGGTAGAGACGGATTTAGCTTTTAGATTCTGAACGAAGTAAAGAAGCTAGTGTTTTTACAATGATGTTTATTTTTTTTTCTGTGTACAACTTTTCGTATGGAAATACTTGTCTAAAAGTTTCGATCAATAACTTTTTGAAACCGGATTTTCCTCTAGATTGTACTTTAGAGAGGTCATTTTTTGAATTTCTCAATTCTTCAAATTTTTTTTTGGAAAAAACTACCCAAAATTTGACAAAAACGACTCGGAAACCATCATTTTTTGATCCAAACTATATGAAAATTTAAAAATAGATAGAAAATAATATAAGAAAAATTTTGGCGCAAGAAAATTTTGAAAATATGAAAAAAAAATTTTGGACATTTTTCCAACAATTTTTTTTTTTCATTTATTTTTATGTTATTAACTTCCCTCGTTCAGAATCGTTTTATTGAAGAAAATATGATTTATCGTTTCTTTAAAATTCAATACACCCGTCAAGAGAATCCGACCCGTCGTGCGAAGTATGTCCGGCTTTTTTTTATTTTTCTACTACATTAGACCGTACCATTTAATGGTTGCGTACGAGTCAATTTCCGTGTATCTATCTGTATTTACCCGAATCGAGAGACTGGTCTGATTGATTCCGGGGAACTGCGATTAAGAGGCGTGTACTACTAGTATCGATTCCAGCTTATTCTCGTATAGGTATCACGCAATAATAATTATTATTGTTAACTCAACAGTTGTTGTCATTGTAGACAAACTTGTAGATATATGTTGTAAGAAGTACTCAGATTTGTAATTGGAGGAGGGTCCGGACCACCTTACAACCTAAATTTGAATTCACCGACAACAGTGTGACGAAAATAATTTCATTTAACGAGCAAAAAAAAAAAAAACAAAAAAGGTTAATTTTTTTGAACCAATGCATGCGAGCACTTATCCAAAAAGAAAAAAGTTTTTGGTGAAAACAAAAAAACATCATTTTAAAACCATCACGTTTTGCTACCTTCACTCCCCGCTCTGAACCTTAAATAACCCATGGTGGTCATCAAGCAACATTCAGTGTACTTACATCTGCAAGAAATTTGCTGAGAAATTCAAATTTAAATAAAATTACATTGTAATTATTATTACAAAAAAAATTATTTTTTATTCGGCCGGTTTTATATCCCACTATAAACCATTAATAATAATAATAAAAAAAAAATTATAAGAAAAGTATTAGATATTTAAATTGCAAAAATAGTTTTCACACAATTAAAATTTTCTTTGACCAAAATAATTTTTATACTATAGTCAAATCTAAGTTTAAATAAGTTTGGTTTAAAATTAAAAGTGTTTTTGTCAGATTTCGGGTAGTTTCTCCAAAGTTATAGAAAACTATTGATAATTTCGAAAAAATACTTTTCAAAAGTATTATGTATATATAGAGGTAAATTCTGAATAATAAAGTTGCTGGTCAAAACTTTTGGACATATGTTTTTCAATACGAAAAACTGTTAATAGAAAAATTATAATAAAAATATCATTGTAAGAATAGTAAATACGTCATTAAAACCTAATGAATTAATTTACATAAAATATAATAATATAATACCTGTTGATAAAATGTAATAATTTTTGATAAAAAAAATCAAAGCCCCGACGTGTCGGAGTTAAGAAAACACAATATTACATTTCGATTTTGCTCTTCCGAAACGTATAGTAAAAGTTTCACGCATTTTACCCCTTTTGCCCCATTGCCTTTTTTTTCTATTATTTTGTCTCGTATATTATTATAATTAGAGGTCCCTATATTTCGTTACCGACCGAAAACGGAGCGAATGCGTCATCGGAATGCGGTCGTCTACATAATGTTATCTATATCGCGTGCGCGCGCACGCCTCCTCGCACGGCTCAAGTCGATATCATTATCGTTCACCGAACTCTGCGTCGTCGTCGGAATATAAATATTATTATTACATATTATGGTTACCACTACTATACTATTACAATAATACACTACTGCAGCTGCTGCTCTCTCACGCACACGAACCCGCGGGACTCGGGTCGTCGGCGTTACAGTTATAGCGGGTACGATTGACCGACAACCGTCTTCGGGTTCGTATATTATGTTAAATTAATTATTTTTTTTCCACTTGGACTTGGTTATCCACACACACACACACACGTGACCGTATTATAGGAACATTAGGAACGATTCGATTCGTGTGTGGCTTTGAAGCACGGATACTAAAGCCTGTGGGAACAACACAGGCTACAGGTGTGTGTGTATTACTGGTCTATTGCGCGGAAACAATACGATTATTATTATACCTATTCGTGTCAAACAACCCCCCACATTTATACAATTATAAAATATAATATTTTATACAAACAATTTATAGGGATATAAACATATTAACATAAAATATAATAAATGTAAACATATAAACGCGGTTTAAATTGTCAATTAATTAAAAATAAATATAAAACAAACACGAATACGAGTTAGAATGAATGACATCAAATACAGCTGGTTTCTAATATTAAATTGATTTTACATATATTTTATCATATTCTTTTGACATTATCATCTACGAAGCTTCATTAAAAATCCACCTACTTAAGAGTATTTAGTATTGTGAGGGGGGGGCATTGATTAATAAAATGCCTTGTAATTATGAAAATTTTGTTTGATAAAAAAAAAAAAAGTGCATATTTTTAGAGCGTAATTATTATTGTACTTTTTTAAGCGCATAAGTGCATGCATATCTAGCAGGGCTTATTTTCGTGTGCAATACGTCACGCTGTGTGTAATACAAAATTCAATGTGTGTAATACGAAATTATATAAAGTATGACGTGTGTTGTATGATTAATTTATAACAAACTTTGTACTTTACTTTAACTAAAACAGATTAAAAATTTGTATTTTTCATAGAGTACCTATAAAAAACTATCTGTATGTATAGTTATGTTCTACTATAACTATAAGATTTTAATTTTATATTATTTAATTCTGAACCTTTGATCTCAAATATCAAAAAAAAAAAAAAAATGTAATTAAACAAAAAAGTTAATGGATTTGATACATTTGTTTAGAATAATTGATAAATGGTTCGAAAAAAAAAAAAAACCGTTATTGCACATAAAAGAGTGTAATACGAAAAGTGAAAATAAAAATAGGCGCTGATATCTAGTACTTTTTAAGAGCATTAAGTTCCGAGCCTTAAATTCATAACAATAACAATAATATTATTCTCTCTCTCTCTCTCTGTATTACCAGCAGCTCTCGCAGAAGAGTCGTCGTCGTTCTCTTAGCGATACTACCTAGTAGTAATATAATTATGTGTATATATTATTATTATATATATATATTTTTTCAACCGTATACGTATAATATATCCGTTTGTGTGTGTGTGTGTGTGTGCACGCTCATATTCTCTCACTCCACATAGTCCACCACTGCTGTCGTAGCAGTGTTTTTATTTTTTATTATTATTATTCGCCGTCGAAGGCCATTGCCGTCGTCGCCGCCGACAGAGGTTCTTCGTAGTCGTCGTCGTTGGTATTCCGGTTAGAATATTATTCTACGCCACACGGTCGACCCACCACAGGTGCCGCCGTCGAAGCCTAACATTCGTCGTCCGGTCACTATCACCGCCGCGGCAGCAGTACGACGTATTCCGCTCGCGCCGAAGCACGATGGTTCGACGCGATCGCCACTGACCGACCGGTTACACAGTATTTTAAACACTTTTGGTTTTTATTCGGTTTTCGTTTTTCCCATCGTTTCGTTTCGCGTGTCGCTCGCTCGCGTATGAACAGTGTTCGGTTTAATAACAGCCTTTTTTTTTTTTTTTTTTTTCCCGGGGACGAACACGTGACACCCCTCCCCCCCTTCCGCCACGACTACGACTTCCCCTCACGACCCAAAGCAGGTTGGTTTCGCATGCCGAATATAATATTATTATTATTATTATTATTATTATTTAATATAGTATGTATTGTCCTTTATTTTGGCTCTGTGTCCTGCTGCTGTTGTCCCGACGCACTTCTCTCAGGACGCTTTTTGTCCCGTGATTTCAAGTCTGTCCCATATTATAATCCTGTTTTTTTTTTTTTTGACTTGCTGTTGATTTAAAACTTTTTGAAATTTTTGAAATGAAATTAACGAATAAAATAATGTAAGAATCTAGAAATCTTTTGGATACCATTAGATCAAAATTAACAAGTTTTCTTTTAGAAAGTAAAGCATAACAATATGCATGAATAAAGGATTTGAAGAAATTTTAAAAAGTATCAATTTATCATTCATTATGTTATTTTATGTTTTTCAAAATAATGTTTTTATGTGTTTGAATTTAATCTACAATAATAGGTAGTTTAAAAATTATGTTTTTGTCACGATTCACAAACATAAATATGTAAATATGTAATAAATACTTATTTATTGAAAAATATTATGAAAAATATTTTTGTCCTGTATTTTCTTTTCTTAAATATGGTCACCCTAATGTAAACGTATACACACACGGTAGTCGTAGTGATTACGTTTTTGTTGTCCGTTGTCTTTGTTTCGCCCTCCGGAGCCCGCCCGCCCGTTTCCGTATGAGTCACGATAACTACTTACTATAGAACATATTAATATTTTACAATAATATTATAATAGATTTATTATTATTATCGTTACGTTCGATACAGCGTGTCGTGTCGTTAATATCAAAAGGTAACCGAGACAACAATAACAACGATATTCGTTATTCGGATTTTGGCGACGAAATCGCGGACTGTTTAAATCTTATTGTCACGGGTGTAGTACATATTATTATTATTTATTATACGAGATAATATTATAATTAGGGCCCGGAACTTGATGACCTAAAAGTATGTAAAAAATGCATAAAATTAAAATGTTAAAAAAGTGACATTAAAAATAAATATTGTATATTTTACACTCAAAAAAAAAAAAAAAATATTAATAAGTATGTCTTCTTTTGTCGAAATTTTTCACTACTACTATACTGTAAAAATTACATATTATTTAAACATCAATATTTTATATTGTATTATACACTCGAAAAAAGAAAACTATATAAAAGAAAAAAAAATCTATACCTAATAATTATTATATTTAAGAAAAAATATTTACGTTTTATTTCTCAGTTAAATATATTATGTGCAAATAAATGTACAAAAAGTAGAAAAACGAAAAAAAAATGCACCAGAAATAATAATAAAATAACCGAGAATCGAAAAATCCCCCCCCCAAAAAAAAAAATGCAGATTAAAAATTGTACCATTAGATTCAGTGTTTCATGAATCAAATTTCTGTAGAAACGAGCAACGTATTAGAGCAAAAGAAAAAAAGCCGGACATACTTTGCACGATGGGTGTTCTTCGCACGACGGGTGGGATTCTCTTGACGGGTGTATTGAATTTTAAAGAAACGATAAATCATTTCTTCAATAAAACGATTCTGAACGCGAGGGAAGTTAATAATATAAGAAAAAAAAAATGTTCGAAAAATGTCCAAAATTTTTTTTCACATTTTCAAAATTTTCTTGCGCTAAAATCTTTTTTATAGGATTTTCTATCTATATGTTTTAAATTTTCATATAGTTCGGATCAAAAAATGATGGTTTCCGTGTCGTTTTTGTCAAATTTTGGGTAGTTTTTTCCAAATAAAAAAAATTGGAGAATTGAGAAATTCAAAAAATGACTTCTCTAAAGTACAATCTAGAGGCAAATCCGGTTTTTGAAAAAGTTATTGATCGAAACTTTTGGACAAGTATTTCTATACGAAAAGTTGTACACAGAAAAAAAAAAAAAAGAGTATCATTGTAAGAACACTACACTTCGTTCAGAATCTAAAAAATGCAAATGTTTTAAGTCCCGAGCCCTGAATTAATAATATAACGCGCTCGAGACGACGCGATGATACGGTTTTGTAATCATCGGGTTCGCATAATATATATTTTATTACAATACACGCGTTGCGCTGCGTAGCAACAAGATGTTACAATAATAATAATAATAATAATAATGAAATAGGTACAAGCCAACGAATATAATTATTTTATAATGTTAGTACAGATAAGGCGCGACTGCTGCTGCGGCTGTGACGGCAACCAACGCGTTTAAGTCTCCCGCGGACTCGACAGCGAGGAGTGTGGCCGCGGCAATTCTCGCAAATTATAATATTATAAATTAATTGTCATCGGTCGACCCGATACACGCGTTATCTCGAGATCGACAAAAAAACGGACGGGTTAATGTATTCTCCGAGTCGAGGTTTTCGACCTCGCGGCCTCTAACCGCGTATAATAGTGGCGATAATATAATATATTTCGTAAGTCCGTCGGCCGTTTATTTTTATTTTTTATTTTATACATATTATATTTCTTCGGTACTCGCCGCGAGATCGGGTCGTCGGATAATTTATATTACGTATTTAAAGTGCCGCGTGTAGGCGAACATAAAACGATTGATTTTTATCGATTTCAATTGCAGCGAAAACGAACGATATTCATCGACTCTGCCCGACCTATTAGGAGGCAATTACCTATTAGCTATGGGGGGAGGGGGGCAGAGGAGGCGTTGCCCTCCCTAAACCTAATCTTTGAATATTAAAAATATTAGAAAGGCTTTTAGGTGTATATGTAATGTCTTTTCAGCGATTCTCTGTCTTTTTTGAGACCACGACTAACCCTATGTGTTATAGGTATATATACACAAATAAACTCTCTAATTTAAGTTTTATTTTAAATACTTTATTATTATTCGTTTCGTATTTTTAAAATAAAATTTATGTATTATTGTAAAAGGAATATTATTCCTATGTACATTTCCAAAATATTCTATTATATACATGGTGGATATTTGATGGAAAATTACAAGTTGTGTTCATTTAATGAAATATCAGGGTAAATAAATTAAAAATTGCATGAATATTATTTTTATATACGTATAATGCTCCCCTTAAAATTGGTTTGCCCCACCTAAAAATTTGGTCTGGATGTAACGGGCCTGACTTACCTCTAATAGTTAAATAACGCGAAATTAATTTTATTAATAAAATCTAATAAGATATAGGTACAAACGTAGTAATGTCGAATCGCTCTTGCAGTATTAGAAATAACGTATACCTAGTCTAAGGTTAGAGAAAATTTGAGAAAATACAATATTTTAACTACAACGGTGAATTCAGAAATTATTCACAGAGGGGGAGGGGGAGGGGATAAGGAATAATTAAAATGTGCTTATTCGATATTAAATTAAATCTATTGTTTTTAATCGATAATTAATGACACTCATTTGACAGACTTTTCTACAGCGAAAGATTTCACTCGTTAGCCTACCCCCTCCCCTTTCATAGATCGTCCACTGTCATACTACATACAATATTATTGTATACACATTACGAACAATATAATATTGTAATCGTTTCCCAATAATGTGTATGATGTGCGTGCGAATTCACACATGAAATCACTGACGTCTAGAACGGTAATCGACAGTCATATTTTTTGTTGTTTGAAGGGTATATTAATTAAATCATTTAAATGTAGGTATATCGAGTATTAGAATTTAACACTTCATAATTATTATCATTAATTATTCCATACTTACCATCATACTGTGTACTGATTTCGAAACCCAGATATTTCCTCAAGGTATTTCCGTGGCGTTTTCTTAAGGACAAATTATTAATTAATTTCTATTGAAATATTTCGCCGCGCGCAATTAAATGACTAGTGGAATATAATAATATTATGATGACGCGCGGTCGACGTATGTTATTATCGAAAATAGTAGGTATTATATAATATATTTGGGTATGTCTATGTCTACATAATATGTAGTGCAATTAACTCGTTACCTGACTTTTTCATATAACAATACTATTTGCACATTCGACTGTTCACAAGGATAATAATATGGAATGTCCTTTAAATTTCGTCGGCATATTTGTGAAAAGTTATTGGATTGATTTCTTTTAAATTTTGTCGAACTACAGGTTTACATCCGAACCTAATCACGGTGGGCTAGTGTCTAAAGCAGTGGTTCCCAAACTTATTTCCATCGCGGCACATAAATATTAGTAGTTACAAGTCGCGGCACACTTTCGAAAAATATTTTCCATTTCCAGTGGCGTTACAATAGGGCTTATCACTATATTTATTCACCATATTATTGTGTGTATTATATTTTAATCGGTTTGTAAGCTAATACAGTTAAATTAGGTAAATTAGACACGAATCTTTTTCGATGTTTTTCAGTAAAACGGAACGGATATTTTTGCTATTTCCTTATTTCTTCTAAGTTTTTTTAACACGTAAGAATAAAAGCGGAAAAATAGTGTATTTTGTCAGTAATATACAATTATTTTGCTTGTATACTTAAAATTATAATCCTAAAAGTTAAGTTATTTTTGGTTACTTAGATGTTCAAGTACTTTCAAAATTATACTCGAGTGATTTCAAATTATAGAAATTTTGAAAAATTGTGGTTTTCATCACAACTAAATATTGTTAACATTTAGTTATACCACAATATGATTTGTAATATAATGCAAGTTTTTTCGATTACGTGATCCTGGGAGGGATTTCACTACAGTATCAAAATTATCACTTTGTCCTCCTCAAAATTGCATGGACAAATTTAAATCGAATAGAATTTGAGGAGGATAAAAAGTGTCAATATTAAGACACTATAATTGCTTTGAAGTATATTGTATAATAATAATTTTTAAATTATGTATTTTAATCTAATTTAATCATATTTTCGCGGCACACTTATAGCATTATCACGGCACGCCCTTTGGGAAACACTGGTCTAAAGCATATACACGGTAACGTTTAAAAATTAGTACCGCGGACGACCTGTACGAGTACCTATATTCCATCAGGTCGATTGAAATCGATATCTCGCGAGTTTTTGAAAATTTAATATACTTAACGAAATAGGTCAACCTGAGTGTTTCATAGTTTTTATTGTGTGTGTGTGTGTGTGTGTGTGTTTGTTTTTTTATTTTTACAATATGTATTCCGACTATTTCTTAGGACATTTATTATGCATGTTATTGCAAATACTATCAAATTAATTTTAAGTGCAAGTCTTGGGAATTAAATTTTTTAAACGTACAAGTGCTGTGCTTTGGTCTCTATAAGCAGTTCCTTGCAGTTTTTATCAATCCCGATGGTCCATACACCCTTAGTTAAAACAAACAATTTTTGTATAAACACCAAATACGTATATTGAAACGAAAATTCTGTAAATAATTTTTCGTTTACTCGGTTTTTACATAGAAATAAAAAATCTTATTGCCTAGGTAGCTACGTGCACCAAATTTTAGGAACCACTAGTTTATATGATTATAATAATATTATCGAAAACAAACACATAATAATGGTAACATACCTAGTATACAATAACGTTTTACGATAATGGCGTACATGATGTATAGTTACAGCCAGTGTTGAGTCCAGATAAGTACTTTTTTTATCTAGATAAAGATAATTAGATAACTTATCTCAAATTTATCTAGATAAAAGATAAACAATTTTTATCTAGATAAAAAATAAAACAGATAAATTTTTTTAGTATAAGTATTTTTTACTTCGGTATCATTACTCAAATGTTTTGTTTATTATACAAAGGTTCCAATAAAATATATAATATAACAATATCAAGGATCGAATAGGCAATAAACAATATTTTGTATTATTCTAAATACAATTTGTTTGAACTATTTTATAATCTATTTTTCTCATTTTCAGGCATACATAATGATTTATTTATATAATATAATATGTACATGGGTAGTTTTCTTTTAATATAATAACAAAAGTAATAATTATAATTTTTAGTCTCTGCATTAAATCGTTTTTGAGTTAATATTTATATACACAAATAATTGTAAAATAAGTAGAGAACATAAGTCACTGAGAGAGTTGATCATATTCTTAAACATAAATAAATAAATTTGATACAACTACATGGTAAAATAAAAAAAAAAATAACAAAAACACAACTATTCCTATAGCATTTCACATTTACAATAAGAGATTAAATTAAAATTGAAAAAAATTGAAATCCTCAGTTAAAAAAAAAAAAAAACAAAAAATTATTCAGATAAATATGCACAGATAAATCAATTATTTATCTTAGATAATTTTACAGATAATTCATATATATATATATATATATATATATATATATATATTATTTATCTAGATAAAATAAAAGATAAATACATTTTCATCTAGATAAATCCCAAACACTGGTTACAGCTTGTATACCTATTGATTTATTTCTGAGCTTAATAGGGAAGGGATTATACTTTATATAAAAAAGAAATGGAAAATAAGAAAAAAAAAACATTTTAGAAACATTCTTTATTATTATACTGACTACTGAGTTCGATGCGATGACAAAAGACTATGGGAAAAAAATATTTCGACTCCGTGAAACTAATGCTGGCTCACGTCTATGATGGTAATATTATGTATAGTCAAATATACATTTTTATATTGTAGGTATATAATATTATTATACCTGATTTTATACGCTGTGTTGTGTGTGTGTGTGCGCCTTCGTGATGGCACTTCTACGAATAAAATATTGTATTATATTTTTGATCGGCCAAACGGGTTTTGTTCGTTATTTTGTATTATTATTATTATTATTATTATTATTATCTACACGTTGCCCAGTAGCTGCGCGCTGTGCGCATGTACAACGGGCCCAGGAAGTGTAGAAACCATAAATCGGCGTTATTCAGATGACGGTTATTGAGCGAAAATTGCGGATGAGGCGGAATTTTATGTTTTCTGCATTAACGCGCGTTTTCTGGACACCCGTTGATTTTTATCATCGTGGAGAAAAACACGCTTGCAGGCGTGGATCCAGAAATTTTAAATAGGGGATGCTCGATCAATTGAACTGAATAGGTACTAATAGCAGCTAATTACTAATTGCTCTTTATATATTAATTATATATTTATATCTCTATTACAAAAAAAAAATATATATATATATATATATATATTTAATAAATTATTCACTTAATTTGTTTAATTTACTAATGATCTATTCAGTTTATTTTACGTTTTACATTCCGAGTGGGGTGAAGAGGCTGCTAGTGTTTTAACAATAATTTTTATTTCATTTTTTTCATATAGAAATTCTTATCCATAGGTTTCGACAAAACAACTTTATGAATCAGAATTTTTCGAAATTCTCAATTGTTTGTTCAAAATTTTGAAAAAACTACTTAAACGCGGACAAAAATGCCTTTTAAGTTTAAAACGATTTATCGTTTTTTTAAAATTTAACACGCCTACAAAAACCACCCGAAGATCGATTAAAACCCATGGTGAAAAATATTCCAGATTTTAGATTCTGAGCGATAGCGATGGAATGTATTGGTTTTACAAATCTGTGTGTTTTTTTTTTCTTTTTATTTCGCATGTATGGAAACACTTTTTCTAGTAGAGATACTGGTCCAAAAGTTTCGATCAGTAACTCTATAGATCGGTTAGGTGCTCGAAAAAGGGACAATCCAGTTTTCAACGAGACGTATTCACAAAAGTCTGATACATTTTACATGAAACTGTTTTTCCAGTGATATTAATTTTTTAATTTTTTAATGTGTACCTCGTATAGAAATACTTGTCTAAAAGTTAAGACCAGCATTTTATTTATTTTATTTTTTAATCAGAACGTATTTCTCTAGACAGTACCATTTTTTTCTGCTGTTCATACTTACTTATATTACACAAACACGTTTACATAATCTCGTGTACTTCAGTACCTACTCGTGTTGTAATTAATTTCTGTCCCACCTTAGTAGGTAGTTCTAATTATTGTAAGCGTACAATATTAACGTGATTGGTGCGTTGCTCGAACGAGTTTACACACCGTGGCATGCCGCGGCCGTGAATGTCCTAAAATGTCACGTCTATTTTATATTTTCTTTTTGAAGTTATTATCATTTT
Source organism: Stegophylla sp. TES_Ste_2020 (assembly GCA_025469315.1). Taxonomy (NCBI): domain Eukaryota; kingdom Metazoa; phylum Arthropoda; class Insecta; order Hemiptera; family Aphididae; genus Stegophylla; species Stegophylla sp. TES_Ste_2020. The sequence goes on along the minus strand of JAIPRM010000324.1, from coordinate 43,262 downwards.
TGTTGAATCGAATAAGGAGGCGCACGCACGAGTTCGGTTTTGGCCCGCAATACAACACCGCGGGGAAACTATTCGCCCGGAAACGGTTCGACAACAATATTATTATTATTATTATTATTATTATTATTATTATTATTACTATTTTTTGTGATTCGCGTGAGTAAATTTTTTACGACAACGATTAACGAGGGGCACGGGGCAAAGAGAAACCGTGTCAGCTCTCGTTATTCCGCTATTGTAGACAACAAATATAGAATATAACGCGTCATAATAACAATAATATGAGTGTGAAAAAACAAATTCATCATCAACAATATGCATACAACGATTTTCCGATGAACACATTTTATGCGCGCCGACTCGGAATGATTCGATTTACGAGTGCGTTTTCCAATGAAATATCGCAAACGGTCATTAATCGCGTGACGATCGTTAAGGGTTGTTTGACCCGTTGACCTAGTGCTGACGGGCGCTTGGAAATATTGCGCTTGAACGAGTGATATTGGAGAATAATGAAAAATCGTAAGTCGCATTTGTCTTCTCGTCGGCATTGTTTGTTTTTTCGTTTTAGTTTTCGCCATTATCGACCTTTGATCATCACCGGATCCACACACTGGACGTTATACAGGAGGTTAATTACGAGGCGAATAATATTGCGTTGAATTACCATAATGTTTGCGTGTAAAACTGTCAGGTGGTGCACGACCCTTTAACTGAAACACCCTAGATCAGCGATACTCAACCTTTTTTTTTTTACTTTGGCCACATTTAAAAATTTGTTCCGTTATGAGGGCCGCAAGTTTAAACAAAAGTGTAAGATCAAGTGAGGGGATGAATTATTAATGAATACTTAAAATTAGAAATACATTAATTATAACAAACAATAGCAATTATATTTTACAATAATTATCATAATACAATGTGTTATGAAGTGGGATTTTTGTTTTTCAAGATATTTTTTTACTATTTTAGTGAAATCAGGTTTTTAGTTACTGTATGATCAATATGTCATCAAGGTGAGAATATTAGTAATCCGATTTCTTTATAAATTTTTTGCATATTTCACCTTTGAATGTGAGTAAAATGTTCGCAAATATAATATGTTTTCAGATTGGTTATTCAAAATACCACTTAAGATTAAATTGTTCTTCTTGTAGGTATTAGCGTGCAGCACATAGCTAATCTCAAATATAATCAAAATATTTTTCTTATAATATTTATGAAATTTTGTTCTTTTTATTCATAATAATTGGAGAAATGTTTTAGGGCCACACAAAAAGGATTGGCGGGCCACGCGTTGAGTATTGCTGCCCTAGTTGTAAAACCAAAAACCGAATTCGGACTGTGATTAGAAAGATTGTAAAGTGATTAATCAATTAGAAAAAAAAAATAAAAATCGAAAAAGTATGACTTTTAAAATAGACAACTTAACGTTGAAATATTTTGGGCTTCTTCTCCCCTTTTCAAAATGAAATCGTAGATACGCCACAGCTAACATACTGATAATGCCATAACTTATTATATATGTCAACTTGGTGATAAAGTGTGAAGTTTAGTTACCTAAAACCAACACATGATAGAAACTATACATAAAATAGATAAATCAAAAAAAAAAAAAAAGTATCGATAATAATATCATTTAGGTAACTTTAATAGAAATGAAGTTTTTATTTTTCTCTTGTAAATTTTATTCGTATAAAAGCCTGACATATTTCGCACGATAGGTGGGATTCTCTTGACGGGTGTATTGAATTTTAAAGCAAAGATGAATCATTTCTTCAATAAAACGATTCTAAACGTTAATAATATAAAAAAAAAAATGTTAGAGAAATGTCCAAAAATTTTTTTTTCACATTTTCAAAATTTTCTTGCGCCAAAATCTTTCTTAAATGATTTTCTATCTATGTTTAAATTTTCATATTGTTCGGATCAAAAAATCAGATGGTTTCCGAGTCGTTTTTGTCAAATTTCGGGTAGTTTTTTCCAAAAAATCGAAGAATTGAGAAATTCAAAAAATGACCTCTTTAAAGTACAATCTATAGAGGCAAATCCGGTTTTTGAAAAAGTTACTGATCGAAACTTTAGGACAAGTATTTCCATACGAAAAGTCGTACACACAGGAAAAAAATAAAAAAATAAAAAATAAACATCATTGTAAAAAAACACTTGCTTCTTCGCTTCGTTCAGGATCTAAAAATAATTATTATTCAATAATAATTGTAAACACAAGAACAGTAACAATCTAATCTTATACATTATAGATAACCTAATCCCAACCTACAGTACGTAGTCATAATAAATCGATAGAAATTTATCTTCAAAAAAAAAAAAAATTTTTGTCCTTAAACGATACTGTGCTGTGCACCCACCCCCCCCCCCCCGCGAAATAAAAATCTGCGCACGCCTATAACACAATGAATATTCTCTTATATTACTGCGGTTGATATTTTGGCATCGTGTTGTGTAAGACGAGCAAGACGTACGCGCGAGTCCGAGTTTCGACCGTCCAGCGGCGTTACAATAGAGATCTGAGAAACCTTGACCGATATTCGACAAAGGCGTCTCTGATGTTTTTTGATATTGTTATTATTGCACGGCGAAGAAAAGCGTTTATTCTCTCTGCAGGTCTTTCTTGGCCTGCGGGATACCGCCGCGCGGAATGTTGCCGAGCGCAACAACAATTATTATTACATTGTTTTCAGAGCGAGCGAGCGAGTTTTTCGAATTCTCATGGCACACACCTACTTACATTTTTATTATTAAGTAATTTGTTTCTTCACATAGTGTTTCGTTTCTATTGTCTATTCGTTTTGGGGGTAAGAATTAACAACGGTGGTGATTGTATCCGATTAGTGCACGAATAGAAGGGTAAGTTTTAGGAGGTGGTGAAGTTCAACCCTCCACTACTCGTTTTCCGCGTCGAAACGAAAAATTCGTTAACCCCGCCCATCGATCATATTTTCCGAGCACACCCTGTTCAAGTGTTTCTTCCTACATCAACAGTTTTAGATTCTGAACGGAGTGAAGAAGCTAGTGTTTTTTTTCAATGATGTTTATTTTTAATTTTTTTTTTCTTCTTCCTCCGCGAACACTTTTTCGTATAGAAATACTCGTCCAAAAGTTTCGATCAGTAACTTCATAGATCCAAAATCGAACCCAGATGGTACTTTTGAGAGGTCGTTTTTCAAATTTCTCAATATTTTTTTTTTTTAAAAATGCGAAAAAACTGTCGAAAAATTGACAAAAAACGGTTAAATATGCAATCGCCAACCGCTAAAAATAGCTACGAGAATGTGTCGTAAAAATTTCAAAAAGATTCGATCAATTTTGAGTTAAGTACAGCATTTTGAAAATTTCGGAAATTTCTAATTAACTATTAATTCTAATTCTATTAACTTCCTTCGTTCAGAATCGTTTTGATTGAAGAAATGATTTATCGTTTCTTTGAAAATTCAATACATCCGTCAAGAGTATATCACCTGACGTGCGAAGTACACACTCTTTTAGTCTGTTCGGTACTTAGGTCCATGTGGACGCGATTGAAGGGGATACTTTTTGGTTCGCGAGCATCCTTATACTCTACTGGTCTAAATAATTATTATCGCGAAAATAAAGTAAATTATTATTATAAGAAGAATCGTCGAGCACGAAAAAATATGTTTCGTGCGCGTATTGTAAATTTATATTGTCACATGTTTACCGTCACGATTCCAATAAAGATTTGAATAAACGATAAATAGCAAATGTATAGTTTCCGATTAAATTTTATTCTCATTAAATTATCGTTTTTAATATTTTGTCTGCTCGATACAGCTGAGAACCGTTAAGGTACGACGATATTATTATCATTATTAATGTCATTGACCGGTTTAATGACGTTCTAATTACAATAATAATAATAATAATTATTATTATTATTATTATAATACCGAAGTGCTGGTTTTAAAAAAATTATAATATTATAAATCGTTCGATACGAGGACGGGGTTTAAATCGAAATCAACACGAACATCGATAATATTGCAGGTCACGCAATGCAAAACGTTCGATCGTACGAAAACGGAGAATGTAAAATTAAGTACGGTAATTGAGTACCGGCGAGTATTACGAGATTAATAATTGGAAATATTCGCGTGTGTTTTGCCACTTTGCTGCGATTAGTTTTTCGACACATGTGCACGGCGTGTTGACGATTTTCTAAAACTACAACTTGATTTTTAATTTTATAACACGTCAGTGCAGGTGTAAATAGCTTTTTCCACATGTGACGGGGCTGTAACCCGTGAGCGCAAAATGTAACCCAAACGCGACGAAACCCCCCCCCCCCGAAAAAAATCATAGTTTTAATATCCAATAAACGCTAATAAATTTTACTAATGAATAAAAATCAAATTTATTTTATTAAAAACACACCTGTAGTTATAACATTTATTGAGCTTTTAAGTTATTATTATAAAATATGTAATATGTTATCGTTATTACAATATTATAATAGTGACTACCTTAAAATTAAAAAACGAAATTTGAATCCCATAGTTTTTAAGTAATTCATCGTGAAGATTTGTTTTGAAAAATGTAAATGTGTTAAATTATTATTTGTTGAGCTTTTAGAGTTATTGTTATTTAGAGAATAATTATAATGTGTAAATTTCTGAATCATTTTTTTCGTATTCGGTCTTAAGTCACAATTTTTCAATTTGTCTGTACTTAGCTTGTCCCAGGTGAAACCGGCCACATTAAATTTTTCCATTTGGAAAAATACGCAATGGTCTATTATGAGCAGATAATTCAAAATCTAAAATTTACTTGTGTGCTAATAAACGGTTATCATAATTTTTCACGATAAAACACTAAAATCATTTTTGTAGAGTAAAAAAGTACAGTGTATTTGAGTACTGAAACTACTAAATATACCTAATAAGTTTCAAAATATTAAATTTGCGCTGTTATCCCATAACTAAGGTACAAAAGCGCAAATCAATTTTGCGCTTATGGGCTATTGGTAAAAATAGACCTTTTGCGCTTTTGGGTATCATCGTATGACGGAGGGGAGGAAGGGTCAAAACACACATCTTACGGCCCACCATAAATTGCGTTTCAGGTTATTTTAAATTCTTATAATTATTAGGGTTTGAGACTTATTGCATTAATTTTATTGGAAATATGCATGCACATTTATGCATTTAAAATAATGGAAATATGCAATTTAATTTTTTTTTTAACTACCATAAGAAAACTTAATTTATTCTAATTTTAACTTTTAAAAATTTCTCTAAATTTACAATTTTTTTTTTTTTCTAGTAGTTTTTTAAACGTCAAATCATAATTATATACGTTGTACTTCATTTTCTTTCTTTGGTCTCAGAAACAGTTAGGAATCGCTCTAGTTGTTAAGTCCAGCAAATAATATATTTTATTCTATTCGAGTGGCGTGCCAACAACACAACCAGAAAATTGAAAAACAAAGTTCGCTCGCGAAGATTCGTTCTGTATTTATATTGGTCAATAAAAAAGTAAAATTTAAAATACAAGTTATAATATTACATAATTGTAGTGAAAAATAAAATAAAAAGTAAAACAGTAAAATTTAAATATTTAAAATGCATTTATTTATAAAATAACAATTATGTTTGTAAAATTTGTCAAATATACGTTTTGTTTGAAAAAAAAAAAAATGGCAAGTATGTAAAGAAAAATGCATTTTTTTTTTTGTTTTAAATTCATTATGTTGTAAAACAAATTGTTATCTCATTTTAATTATTGTACAGTCATTATTAAATCACATTCAAATGCAACAAGTCTCCAATAAAAATTATAATTAATTAATTTTTCTCCTCCTCCTCCTCCTCCTGGTTAAAACCCATTCATACGTACAGCAAAAATAACCAAATACAATTTGTAATATTGTATTATTAATTCCAATACACAATATTAACATAATCGATTTAGTGGGTGCACGAGACGGCTGCTGTGTGTGTTCGTAGGAGGGGAACATATGACCATTTTTTTTTTTCAAAAAATTCATTTGTGTAAATAATTTCGAAATTTCACTGTTTATCATTTTTACATTTCCAAGACTATATGTGTCTATAATAGTCTTTGATGTTATACTCGTACGGTATTGACAAAAACAAAGGATAATCATTGGTGTTGTTTTACATAAAAACGTAGACAAAGAAGTGAATAAAATATTATTAACAGATTTTCCGTAATAATCAAATATGAAAGCAACGGTTTAATATTTCTTCTAAGTGATTAGCATGTAATATTTGGTTTTATCTCTCTAACGTTTTCTGGTTTTCGAACAATAATTATTACAACGTTCGACATACTACTACTGTAAACTGTGACTTTACCGTTCAAGGTTTTCCTCGTTTTAAAATATCAAGTCAATCAATAAGCATTCGGTTTTAATTTCATTAAAAGAAAAATAGTAAAATTGTTGATAATTTTTCAAAAAAAAAAACAAACAAATAATGCGCTTTCCCGAGAAAGATATTCGTGAATTAATATCGAATAACATTCATTAGTAGTAGTAAATATCTCTTCGTAAATTCTTTGTTCTCATTTCCCAATTAAAATATATAAAATGTTATTCATTAAATTGTAATTAACTTTGTTGACGAACCATTAGAGCTGATGACTTTATTGGCTAAGTGTTATTTTATTATACTCGGAAACTGTGTCGTAAGTGAACGTGTAATGTTGATTTTGGAAAGCAGAAAAAAATATTTTTACATAATAGGTATTATCTTATCTTACTATACTGCTGATGTGTGACAACTGTTGATTTATTTCTAATACAAGATGCATATATGTATATGATATAGTGTACACGTTCCGTGCACAATAGGTGTGCAACAGAGTACTGGTCGGCACATCAAAAAACTTCTCAATTATTCACCTGTTGGCCGTCGGGCACATTGTGACCGACACAAACGTGACACACAACAGAGGATCCGAGAAAATGTATATAAGTTTTTTCATTTTTTTTTTATTCCCATAGCGAATATTATTTTCTGATGCCATACTATTTTGTCGTCTTCTTGTAATACGTACGCGTGTGTTTATTTTTTTTCCTGTTATTATATGTTCTGTACAATTCGGCGTGCTGAAACGACCTCGAAGTTTGGCAGTAAATGTTACGTTGTTATGCTGTGTTATGGTTGTGTGTTTAAAATGCACGAAAAAAATAATAAAATAAAATAATAATAAAATATCTAATTCGTACGTAAATGATAAGTATGTACTTATGTTGTGGTTTTATTACAATATTTTAGCAATTATCACACAATTACTAAATTGAATTTTATCGTACGTATAATCTATGGGTAAATAATTTTTTTTTAATAAATGTTTATTATACGGTTATTTACTTACTACTTGTTATTTATTTTTTAATTTTAATTTTAGATGTGTAGATCGAAGAAGCTAGTGGTTTTTCAACTTACAGTGATCCCAGTTTTTTTTCTGCCAACATTTTTTTCGTGTAATTAGAACGATTATTTTTAAAAAGACTTTATCAGTAATTTTATATAAGTATCTGATCACTTGATGATACTTATTAAAGACTGAATTATTGAAATTCTCAAAATTTTTTCCAAAAACAAGGAATAAGTACCTCAAATTTGAATAAAAACGCAAATTATGACATAAATAAAACTTGGATGAAATCTATTGTAATAATTTACTTTTAAATTCTAAACCGCATATTATACTACCAGAAACATAACATTTTCACCAATTATCAACAATAGTGATATACAGACAGAATAATTTTCAAAAAATTGACCACTTTTTGTACAATCATAAAAATTTAGAAAATATATTAGAAATATCTAGATTTTTGTTTTATTTTAATAAAATGTTTACGTTTCAATTCAAGGAAAATATTTATACCATAAGATTTCTCCCAACATAAAATTTTCTTAATAGTTTTTATGGTTTTCAATTAATAATAATATTTTTCATGCGTATAAAATTTAGAACAATATAGAACTGATTATTTTCACGTAAAATAACATTTGTTTTCAATCAATACCATGTATGTATTACTTTAAATTCTCAGTGATATTTCATTTTTCTTTTAGATTCTGAACGAAGTGAAGAAGCTAGTGTTTTTAAAATTATATTTATATATATATATATTTTTATTCATTTATTTTTTTTTCTGTGTACAACTTTTCGTATGGAAATACTTGTCCAAAAGTTTCGATCTTTAGAGAGGTCGTTTTTTGAATTTCTCAATTCTTCAATTACTTTTTTTTTTGAAAAAACTACCCAAAATTTAACGAAAACGACTGGGAAACCATCATTGTTTGATCTGAACTACATGAAAATTTTAAAACATAGATAGAAAATCATATAAGAAAGATTTTGGCGCAAGAAAATTTTGAAAATGTGAATATATATATATATATATATATATTCGGTTTTATAACATTGGTTTAGTTTATGGCTATAGATTTTTTTGTTTTGTTGACAATTTTCCATTGATGATTCTAGCCTTTTATTTTTTAATATCTTAAAAAATGACCCATGACTGTTTTCAATGGAGGGGAGGTCTTGGTATTACCCCCCTTCCCCTTCCGAAACTTCCTAAAATAATTGTTTATTAGATTCTGAATGAATTGAAGAAGCTAGTGTTTTTACAATGATGTTTATATATTATTTTTTTTCTTTTCTTTTTTTTTTTTTCTGTGCACAACTTTTTGTATAGAAATACTTGTCCAAAAGTTTCGATTAATAACTTTTTAAAAACCGGATTCGCCTCTAGATTGTACTTTAAAGAGGTCATTTTTTGAATTTCTCAATTCTTCAATTCTTTTTTTTTTTGGTAAAAACTACCCAAAATTTGACAAAAACGACTCAGAAACCATAATTTTTTGATCCGAATTTTATGAAAATTTAAACATAGATAGAAAATCCTATAAAAAAGATTTTGGCGCGAGAAAATTTTGAAAATGTGACAAAAAATTTTGGACATTTCTCTAATATTTTTTTCTTATATTATTAAACTTCCTTCGTTCAGAATCGTTTTACCGAAGAAACGATTTATCGTTTTTATTAAAATTTAATACGCCCGTCAAGAGAATACCACCCGTCGTGCGAAGTACACCCATCGTGCGAACTATGTCCGGCCTTTTTTTCATTTCAAGTGCATATTTCATTGCATTTTTTCGACATATTCAATGCATTTTTTAAGATTTTTTTTAGTGCATTAAATGCACAGCCCTGTTTGTAACATTTGTAATAAAATTCACCTCGAGCCGAGGTGTTTCACGAGATGTGACGTGCGGAAATAGTTGCACGTTTTGTGCGAAAATAAATAACTTCTGAAAAAAGTACCCCGTTTGACTCGTCGCCGATATAATAATGGTAATAATAATATGTTGGTGCACACGTCGTCGGCGTGACGGATCACGTTAATCGTACACGCGGCGAAAGTCTATTTACCGCGTATATTATTATGGTAAAAAATTGAATATTGTGTTTTGCATTGAACTGCGTAAACGGTAGCATAAAGAGGTTCGTGTCGCTGTGCTGTAGACAAAAAAAAAAAATAAATAATAATAAAAAAATAACACCGCGTTCGGAACTTGCCGCTCGAATGATCATTGTTTGGGGCCGTTGACGTTTAATCGATGATTAACGGACGACCGCAGAGGACACCGCCGGCGGTTTATTGTTTTTTCAAAGTGATTAATATATAATTATTATTATTTTGGATTCTGAACGAAGTGATATTTTTTACAATGATGTTTATTTTTCTATCTTTTCTCTTTCTGTAAACACTTTTTCGTATCGTAATATGCTTGTCCGAAAGTTTCGATCAGTATCTCTGTAGGATCGGCGGCGGAATCGTACCCAAATGGTACTTTAGGGAGGTCGTTTTTTCGATTTCTCAATCCTTTTTTCCAAAAACGGGGAAAAACTGTCGAAAAATTGACGAAAAACGGCAATTATCGAAATTTCCGTAAAATTGAAAATTACTTTTCGACATGACTTCTAAAATAATTCATCTAGAGACTTGAAATTTTCACCAACCACTAATTTTTAGATCGTATTAAACTTTCAAGTCTTAATATCAAAAATCAAAAATTTAAAAACTAACAAAAAATGAGAAATTTATTTTTGATATTAAGACTTGAAAGTTTAATACGATCTCACTGACATATATGTCTAATTGACCTGAAAAAATCTCAAAAATCGTTAGTCAACCTTTTTTTTTTTTACAACCGTTTGAAGTTAGAATTTCAACGAAATTCGTTAGTTATCACCTACACTTACGCACTTTAACGTTCATAATATAAGAAAATTGGTCAAACCGATTGTTTTGAAATTTGGTGCACAGATAGAGAATTTCATTGCAAATATTTTGGTGCACTAAAATTTCTTACGGACGAATAATTAAACATTTTACAAGGGTTTGATTGAAAAAAAAATGTATTGTGACCTAGTGGGAATGGAACCGATCTTGCACTCGACAATACCGGGTTTGATATTACAGCCCGGCACTCCGAATTTTCGCATTTTTAATTTTTTTTTCTCATATTATTAACTTCCTTCGTTCAGAATCGTTTTATTGAAGAAATGATTTATCGTTTCTTTAAAAAACAAATACACCCGTCAAGAAAATCCCACCCGTCGTGCGAAATATGTCCGGATTTTTTTTTCGTTCATAATATATAAAAACTCTTGATTACAAACGACCCCCCCCCGCGTGTACGTTATTATATTAATATTAAATTTAATTATCATTATTAATTACACCGTCCTTTTACCTACGTCGTCGGTAGAGAGAGAGATTAAAATTTTCGGTCTGTTAACACGCGCGTTCGTGGATACACGCGCTAATTGGCGCTAAATAACTATTTATGATGACCCCAATAGGTGTGGGGCACCTCTTGTGAAGCCAAAATATTAAACGGAAGCCAGCGGTTTTCAAACAGTGCCCCTCCCCCCCCCCAAAAAAAAAAGAGGCGCAAAAACCGATTTTGACAACCAGAAAATTTATTTGAGTTTTTTGCATATAAACGTTGAATTCGGTTTGTTTACATTTTTTTATGCTCATCTCGATCCTTGATACTTGAGTACCGAAAGTGTTACAAGTAGAAAATATTACGCTAATGTATTTCTAAGTATTTTGAGTTACACAGAGACGTATTTACGACAATTTGTGCGGCACACGCGAAACGGCACAAGACGCGAGGCGTGTGCTCGGAACCAATCAGTGGCGGCAGGCCGTACAAGGAAAAAACTGAAACTGAAACGTTTCGCAACGGTCGCGGACTCGAATTCTCACACTCGGAGAAACACTCGTGTGCTGGCGTGTGCGCCACCCAAAAAGATGGACAAATAGAAAAAGTGTGTGTGTGTGTGTGTGTGTAAAATGAATATACTTAAGTACCCGATAACCTCGGGTACAGGCGTCTTCACAGCTCGCCGTGAAACGTGATACCAGGGAAATTATTCTAGGCTCGCGATTGGTTGAACCGTAAAGTTGTCAACTGGTTACCAAGTGGTTAACCGTGATTTTCGTAGACTAAACCTTACACTTATACCGCATATATACGGCATAGTTGAGTTCGATCCAAGGCGGTGCGGACATGTGTTGTCTATCGGTACAGGTATATTACAACCGTATGGTACCGACTCGGTATCAAACTATATTATATACCTGATATAAAATCAATAAATATCCGTAAACACGATTCAACCGCTTGTACCACGTGATACAAAAGTCGCTCAACTCTAGGTAATATTTTGTAAGGTATCATCATGATTACAGTATCCGATATATCAAACGGTATTGAAATTCCCACGGACAGTCAAAATGTCTTCTCACATTATACGACAAGCCGGTTTATACCAGACTGCAGTTACAGTACTGCTGCGGTCGCGGTAAAGAAGAGAACCGCGACCGTAGTAGTAGTAGTAGTAGTAGTAGTAGTAGTAGTAGTGGTATTAAGTAGATGACAATGCAGTGGTGGGAAGAGGGGGTGCAATTAACGCTGTCCGAGTCCCGTGACCGTGGCACATTTAGTATTTTATCGTCGGCCTCGTGTGATCGTGTGATGATAATATCTTAGTGAGTTTGTTCGGTAAACGCTCAAAACGTTTATATATATATATAAAAAAAAAAAAAAAAAAAAATCATTTACAAAAAGTACATAATCATGTATTCCATGTACCGACCGGGATGCAGTAACCTAACCTAATCTAACCTAACCTTTTTTTTTTTTTTGTAATTGTATAAGTCTCACTGCACTACAGGGGGGTACTTCACCCGGGAGGGCCGTCCTTCCCCCTGTATCGTGTATTAAAAAAAAAAAAAACATACATCACAACATATACTTAAATTTAATTAAGAGTTTCGCTCCACAAAAAATAGAGGGCTCTAACCCCTCTAAACTTTGCCTTCGGAGCACATTATAACTGACTTAACTAGTGGAATTGTGTTGTCGCACCCTCTCCTCTTGCTCTCTTGTGGACTGGAAATGCTTCACAAATTTACTGACTGCATCCCAGTTCCTCCTCTTCTTCAACATGCTCCCTACTATAATATTATCTGGAGTTACATCCTCTTCAATTTCTACCTCCAGTGCTCGACACTCTCTCCAACCCAAGGCCGGATTTACTTAAAATACGCCCCTAGGCTAATAAAAAAACAAATTTCCTACTTCATAAAACATTATTTATTCAATAAGAGCTGAGAGCCCCACTCCTTATTAATTTACCAATTTTATGACTATATAAAAATGTAAAATGAATTAATTTTAAATTATTTTTAAGTTAACCTAAAAAATTAAGTCTTAAATTTTTGTTGAGTAAGATTAGTATTCTAGTAGATGGTAAATGAAATTTGTAGATAGGAATTATACCTATCTAGTATCTACAAAAAAAAAAAAAAGAAATCGCCGTTCACGGCTCAGCACCTTCCCAAGACGTGGCGCCCCTAGGCTATAGCCTAGGTAGCCTAGTCCTAAATCCAGCCCAGCTCCAACCTAACCTAACCTAACCCAACCTAACCTAACCTAACCCAACCTAACCATTGTTGGTTCATCCGGGTTTCTAACGATGGCCCCGATGAATATTTTCATTGTATATATTTTATTTTTTGAAAATAGTTGCGAGTGAAAGAGTTTCACCGTTTCCTCGTGACAAAGCATTATGACTCGACAAAGTTTTACCTCATTCCATCACTTCTTCTATGCGTCTTTACGGCTAAGCCGAAAATTGCAAATAACATTTATAGTGGATGAATATGCGCGCGTTTGGCGAAAGTCGAAAAAAGTAATTTGTAGACCGCGCGAATTCCTCGTTTCGCGGCGGACTTACGAACTCGTCGTCATAATATGATAATATTTAAAGTGTGCTGGCGGTATTGTACGTATACTCACGATCGCGTTCTTTATTTTAATATTATTATTATGTATAGCAGCGGTGTTATGCAACTAGTGTATTTTAAAGTCGCAGGTCGGACCGGTGAGAAGCCGGAAGTGACGCGGATAGGACGAGTCGTTTTCCTTTTCCTCCGGCTCGGGTAGTGTAAACACACACACACACACACACACGAGTCTCCTGATATAATACAGTTTCCCATTTGCATAACGTTTAAACGAAAATTTCCAAAGTTTTGCGAAGGGAAATCAACTCGAGGAGTTATTTCAGATGATGTCAGCGCGCGAGATTTATATTGTCTTTGTTTGCATGCAATACGTATATCAAACCCAGCCTTAGTTGCAGGTAGAACTTGTATTGTGGCGATAGAGTTGAATTTAGAGCCTAAACGCATATTGTTTTGTAATATGCCCTGTGGTTATCCCCTACGAACCGTGTTCCGACTACCGACTACTTATTTGAAACCTCTTTTGTCAAACGATATTATATTTAATAAAAAAAAAAAAAATTGTCTTTTATCATAATTATTTGCTAATACATAATATGTGTTTGAACTTTAAACGTTTCACAATTGCCGCGTTTTCAGTTCTCAGTAGTCGCGCATTTTTGCCATATTATACTTCACGTCGGTGATTAGAATTCAGTGGTTCCCAAAGGGTGTGTCTTAATAATGTGTAGGTGTTGCGCGAAAATTTTCAATGAATTAAATTAAACATAATCATATAATTGTCATAACTTATTAAACAATATATCACAAAGAACAGTAATTATAGAATCTTTTGATATATTGTATTTTATTTATAGCTTCCCGTTTCATCACAAAGTGAGATTATTTTGGTTACTTAGTGAAATGTCTCGGGAGCAAGATCCTTTCTAGTGTTACACCGTTTAAGTGAGCTTGTACTTTATATCAGGTTGTAGAACTAAAAATGCCCGATTTTTTATGGTAAAAACAATTTTTTTTTTTTAATATACTAAACTCTCTATTCCTACCACGAAAACACTTTTTATCAATTATTCCTTAGATAATATAGGTAGGTATTTGTAAAATTATTTTATCGGATTTGTTTAGCTTATACTAGAGTACTTACATAAGTCAAAACGTGAAGTTTCAGAATTATTAATAATATCGTATCGTAAAATGACTAAAATCAAAATTGTGAAATATTTGCATGCTACAAATTATAACGTTTTTCAGACACTTTAAAAAATTTTGCTCAGAAAAAAAAAATTATACAAATAGTCAAAAGGGTTAATAAAGGATAAAGAGTCCTTGGTTGCATATGTCACCCCGTAGAAGTGGACAATGTTTATCGAAAGTGTGCCGTGGACTTATCGCAACTATAATAAATTGATGTGCCGCGTGTAAAAAAAAAAAATAGTCTGGGAACCACTGGATTAGATGAACGAAAATACAATCGAACGTGCGATGACATTATATTTTATTCCTGTACTGTATAGTTGTTATTATTATCTAACACCGTTTCCGCGCGACCGCCGCCGCCGCCGCTCGGGCCGTCGAGTAATCGTAAATTTCTCGTGTTTTTCCTCCTCACCCGCCCCGAAACTATTAATTTTTTCGCGCGACGTAATAACAATAGAGCGACACACACCGTTGTGCCGCGACGGCGATTCTCAGCCGTTTCGGATGATAATAACTGCTTGCCAAGGGTCGCGTGGTTTTTTTCAAATTACATATATTATAATCGTGAGAAACAAAACGACGCGCACGAATCGGAGAAGATAATGTGAAAACAATGTCGGAAAAACGACAAGTCGGTCACGTCGACGAATACGAACGTATTGAAACTTATTTCGAATAAAATATAAAAATTTCTTCTTCGCTTATCGTACGCGAAATAATAATTGTTATTATTAGGGCCCGGAACTCGATGCGTTTGCGTCTTCTCTTCTGTTGCTCTGTAACCCGTGTTGCTGCTCGTCTCTACGGAAATTCGATTCGTGAAACACAGAATCTAATTTTTATTTTGCATTTTTTTTTTGGGAAGTTTTTCGATTTACAGTCGTGTTTTAATATTTTTCGTGCATTTTTCTACATTTTGTTCATTTATTTGCAAATATAATTAGTAGGTATGATATTTTTTTTATTTTTGTTACAGAGTAGACAAAAAACAAAATTTTAAGAAAAGTAGAAATTCTAAATTTTATAGAATTTTTACAATCCTCAAGAGTATTTACATCTTTTTTTTAAGTTTATAATAGATAAAACATAAATGTTTAATGTCATTCTTACTGCTGTAGTTCTTCGAGAATTTTGACAAAATAGAAATTTCACTAGATCGATTGATTGATATTTTTTTTTTCGAGTTTAAAAATTGTAAAATATATTTATTTTTAATGTCATTTTTTAACATTTTTATGTCATTTTATGCATTTTTTACGTATTTTTATGTCATCAAGTTCCGGGCCCTAGTTATTATATTATTATTATATTGTTTTAATACCGGTCACATGACTGTGTAACATGATCTGAGAGAAGTTTGTCAGGACACAGAGCCGAAATAAAGGACAGTCCTGTATAAAACAGGACGTACGGTCACCCCATACTACACTATTGCCACGGCTGTTTCTTTTCGTAATAAAAATATGGATTTTTTACGTAAACGCACACTCCCGTACAGTAGCGAAGTGCTACTTTACTTGGCGGCCGACCGTGTTGTTACTACAATAATTTTTCGAGGTCAACGCACCACTGTCAAACGCGTGATATTATTTATTCGTGAAACTGTAATTACCACACAAAACTTTTCGTTCGAAAACTATCGCGTGTGTTCACGAGCGACTATTATTTTATGTCTTAGCTTGCAGTCGATCGGGCGAACGATATTTACAATTTTTCTTTTTTTTTTACCAGATATTTGTGCCAAAACTCGATCCGTTTTCGGGCACCTTTCACTCGTACGGGTAGATTTCAAATGAAAACGAACGGTTGTAAACACGAATCAATGCGGTCATTATTCCAAAATACATAATAATACATGCTGTGTCAAACAGACGATCGATGGAATTCACGGAGTTTGCCAAATCTCAATCCATAACGATATAGAGTGTCCCGTTTTTCGACTTTTAACCGGTTTTACTTTGAAACGCAACGTCGACATTCGTCTGAATTCACCACGCGTATTTACAACCCCTTGTATTTACGAACCCTTCAGGTTAGGTTTGATAATCACCATATTATCCAGAAGTCCAGAATAAATTTCCATTTAGTCGGCGGGTGGTCATTCAACTGGTGTTAATTATTATAAATTTGATTTGCGCGATCAAGTTGTATGCAGAAATAAACATTAATGCAAATTTTAACGTAGAACATATTTTAATAATGTTAACGATGCATAATTAAACTGGTTTTTGAATGAAATTCGAATTGTGTCAAAATCAATAAATTTAGAAAAAACGATCGAATTTCAACACGAATACAATATAATATGAGGCGTGTGTAGTTTCAAAACCACCTATAAGCAATTTTCGAAATTTTTTCAAAAACAACAAAAAAACGAAAATAACGTAAAATACTTGGTCTATAATTTTATAATAAATATGAAATCAAAGCTTTGAACGGTAAACATATTGTATGTGTGAAAATATATTTTGTAAAAATATTATTACAAGAGTTAAATAAATTTATAGTTTTGAAATGGTCGGTTTTGTTGTGAATTTAAGCATAATATGACTGTTTTTGAAATCAACAATTTAATTTTTTTTTTTCGCTTATAGCCGGTTTCGAAATTAACTTTATGAGATAGGTGATTTTGAAACACTGGAAAATTCAAGTAGTACAAAACATTTTGAATTTTATGTATATAATAATAAAATTATTCAACGGCAAAAAAATTATAACCAAGTAGAACTTAATTACAGATGTTAATAGTTGATTTCATGAAAATTGAAAAAAATTGTGTACCATTACCAGAGCCGATAAAAACATGTGTTTAATTATGGCTTGGTTTGAAATAGACATCGTTAGACGGCTGGTTTTGATACTAATCACAATTTTCTGTCCTCGTTTGTTAATATCGATTATTTGATGTTCAATATTTTAGATTCTGAACAAAGTGAAGAAGCTAGTGTTTTTACAATGATGTTTATTTATTTATTTATTTATTTATTTATTTTTTTTTTCTTTTTTTTTTCTGTTAACACTTTTTCGTATAGAAATACTTGTCCAAAAGTTTCGATCAATAACTTTTTGAAACCCGATT
>JAIPRM010000324.1:14747-25535 GCA_025469315.1 Stegophylla sp. TES_Ste_2020 | reverse complement strand
AGAGAGGTCATTTTTTGAATTTCTCAGTTCTTCAATTTTTTTTTTTGGAAAAAATTACCCAAAACTTTGACAAAAACGACTCGGAAACCATCATTTTTTGATCCGAATTTTATGAAAATTTAAAACATAGATAGAAAATCCTATAAAAAAGATTTTGGCGCAAGAAAATTTTGAAAATGTGAAAAATATTTTTGGACATTTTTCGAAATTTTTTTTTTTTCTTATATTATTAACTTCCTTCGTTCAGAATCGTTTTACTGAAGAAATGATTTATCGTTTCTTTAAAATTTAATACACCCGTCAAGAGAATATCACCTATCGTGCGAAGTATGTCCGGCTTTTTTAGATTTCGAGTGAAACGAAGAAACTATAGTGTTTTACAATAACGTTGAATTTTATTTTTTTTTTTTTTCCATAATCATTTTTTCGTCTTTATACGTCTTGTCCACCAAACAGTAACGACCAGCAACTTATAAATTTGAATTCGGCTCTAAAAGCTGGTAAAAGAAGCCAAAAGATTTGCCAAAAATACCTTAAAAACTTCTTTTTTTTTAAAAAAAAAAAGAAAAACATGCAATTTTAAATATAGATAAACATGTTTGGTATTGCAACATTGTTTTTTAATATCTATGTGAAAAAAAAATATGTTTAATTTTTTTTCTCTGTTCTCGGTTAATAAATTGTGAAATCATAAAACTGGCTGAATAAAAAATAATTCGTTTTAATTAGGTGTGATAATAAACTTTATCATTTTTGAGTAAAATAGTATTGTATATTATATTGCTCAGAATCGTCTTGTTGAAGAAATAATTTAAAATTTAATAACACATCCACCAAGTTTCCACCACAGTGGAGTGAAGAATACTCATGGTGCAAAGTGTTTTTATTTTACATTTGAAAACACTGTTTAATGTTTTTGAATTTGTAATCTTTTAAGAAACCAATATAATTATTCACTCTATCCGAGTGATTTTTGTCATAATACCATTGTCTGGCGAACAAAATACGTTTTGACATTATTCTTTTGATGTTGAATAAAATTCGTTCGCCCTTAAAATAGCGCTGTGCGAAACAATCTCCTACGTAAGTACTGTCATAAAAACGCCATCACGTTTAGGGATCGCACAAATAGATGGTTGGGGGGGGAGCGGGGAGTTTAAATGGTATTTCGGCACAGACGGATTTCGAGGTTAAGCCCATCGCCCGCGGCACCATAAAATTATTATGACGCACGCCGAGTCGTAGACTGCATTGTCGAGTCTACCAGAGATTATCAGGAATTACTATTTCGTATACTACTTGCCAGTGTGTGTACTAGGAAGTGTCCAGGGTAGCCTTCAAATCGTGCGTTTTCGACGTGTTGCTGGTGAAAACTATTTGACTGGCTAATACCTGGGATATTTTCGCACATTTAGGCAAATATTTATCAAATTAAAGTCAAATTATTAGATAAACAAACATTGTTTATTGGAAACAAACTAAACAAAAAGAAACTTATAAGTATGTTAAAAAATAATAACAAACGCTACGTTTTCAATATTTTAATAAATTACCTTTTCGTAAACAGTACATTTTTAAAGTTTTATTTGTTTCTTATAAATTTCAAAATTTTATTTACGTGTTCTACGAATTAGTTCGTTTGAATTCGTGAAAAACCATTCGTTAGTTATTTGTTGTTTATTTTTCGGTGTTAAAAATAATTTCAAGCTAAACATTTACTGACATAATATAATTTTATAATAATCGTTTATAATATTAGATGATAATATTATATTAAAACAATAACTCACAACTTAGCCAAGAGTGTAATAAAATCGAATGGTAACTTTTTTATTTATACGTTTATTTTATTATTTGTTTTTATGTTCGTGTGAATTTTATTTTTATATTATACCAGTTCTGACCCGCAGACGGATCATTATATTATCCGAAACTAGTAGTAACCAATTACAATTTATTATACTTTAGGCTCAATGGCGATTTGTTATTTTAATGTAATATCTACAATGTTAAACATTTACGTTTTCTAGTAATTTTTAATAGCGTTTTTATATACCATATAAAAGCATTTTTTTTTTTTTTTTTTCATAGCATTATTTGAAACTTTTTAAATGCCTTTATTGTGTTGGTTTTTAGTTTTATCATATTCATAGGCGGCACACTTGGCATTAATTTCAGGGTGGGTAAACATTAAAATATAAATAATGTAAATCTCTCAAAAGTAAATTACACCCTCTGTTAAATTTTTTTCATTTTACTTTGGGAAATTCTTTTTACACTCATCAGATTAAATGAAAAATAAAAAAAAATAATAGAAACTTAAATATTAGAAAATATTATAACTATATACTAATATGTTTTAAAGTAAAAAAAAATAAAACACTTGAATTATGTTAAGTCTAAATAAAAGTTTTTTCTCTAATAAATATTTTAATAACAAAATGGAATAAAACTACAATAAACAATCGATGCAATTACAAAAAACTGATACAATATTTTTCTTTAATTATTATACCTATAGGTCCAAAAATGTATAACAATCTCTACAGTATACTAATTCCATTACACTTTAAACACAATGATTCTTTTAAGATTTAAAAGAAATAAATATAAAAATTCTAAATTAAAAATTTATCAAATAATAATAATTATAATTATATACTTTATATGTTTGTATATAATATATCATATTTTGATATTTTAGTCAATAATTTTCGATAATATATTGAGATTTTAAAAAATAATAAATATTTACACTGAAATATAAATTATGTTTAAAAATGTTAAATACATTTTGATAATAGTAAGATAAAATATAATACAAATATTTATTTATTATTGAAATAATGAAATAACAGGTGGTTTTGTAGTCAATTGTTTTAAGGGGGGGGGGAGGTAAAATTATAATATCTTTGCTCTCCTTATTAATTCTTTAGGGGTGCAACTGCCCTATATATTCATAGCCCTAGTTATACACTATTTCTAGTGATCCTAACGTTGTTGTCCGACACTTTGTTCACAGGATCCACTACCGCAGGAGCAGCAGAAGCCAGCGCGACGCGCGAGATCACCTCCTGATCCTGCAGGACGACACCAGAGGCCCGCGCCGCCTCCGGTCCGCGATGACGTCTTCCAGCCGACGGCCGCAGTGGCGGGCCACGATTCGCGCCGCCACGGTCCTGTTGGCCCTGGCCTCCGGGTGCGGGCCCGCGCCCGCCGACGCGTACAAGGCCGGCTCGCCGGCGCTCACGTGCGGCACCATGGTGCCCGGCCACGGCGCCCCGGCCCAGACCACGCCGCCCCCCTATCGGCTGCTCGTGTCCGAAAACGTCACCTCGTCCCGGGTCCGCGTCACGCTCACCGCGCCCCGGCCCAACGACTACTTCGTCGGGTTCCTGATCGAGGCCCGCGTGCCCGGCGCCGGCCAAAACGCGGTCGGCTCGTTCGCGCAAGTGCCCGAAGACTCCAAGACGCTGGACTGCAACGACGCGCCGGTGAGTACTACCCTGGTGATTTTGAAAATTTTCATGAAATTTTTTTTGATTTTTCAAATTAATAGCTTCCAAGAGAGTCAAATGAATCTGAGATATACACTTTTGTCGTTAAAAACTGTATATTAGGTACACCTACCTCAGTGTGTTTGTATAAAGTTTTTGACAACCATTAAGGTTGCATGCAAAATTTTCGGTGCAGCACGTTTGGGCATTTTTACCTGTTTGGTATTCAAAATCCACACAACGTTTGGGCACTCTATATCCCTAAAAAGATACCACGTTTGGACACTAAACTGTAAAATATATATACCTTTGTTCAAAAAGTATATAAAATATGTACATACATGCATAATATGTATATTCAAATGTACTCGTGTTAAATAAAAATAGTAATGTTATCCTCACGTTGCATAGCAAGTTGAGGGATATTTTTGATTTGCGGAGCGAAGCGGTTATCTAACACCCGGTTAACTAACTTCCGCTTATATAACGTTCGATAAGGTTTTGTAAACGATAGGTTAAGTTAAGAAAAAAAAATCGGAAAAACCCCAAAAAAAATATAGTGGCAGTGAACTAACGGAAAAGGTCCTACTACGGTAGGACAGCTCCGCTTTTTTTTTTTTTTTACTTAGCTTCGCGCCACTTAAACAAAGGTATATACATTTTACATTTTAGTGCCCAAACGTGGTATTTTTTTGGGGATATGGAGTGCCCAAACGTGTTATGATTTTGTGCCCAAACGTGTCGCAATTTGGGATAAAATGCCCAAACGTGTTGTAGCTAAAATTTTAAGACATTATTGAATTTCCATTCTGGATTTTTACAAAGTAGTTAAAATTATTTCTGTGTATTTAACACAATAATTATAATTATAATATGTATTTATATAATTAGGTATATATAATGTATTTAATATAAATTTAAAACTTCAAACGTAACAGTCATATTTGAGTTACCATGTAATTTAATTTTTAAATCAATTAAGTAAGTAGATAAAAATGTAACAATATAAAAAAAAAAAAACATGCAAATCTTACAGTGTTTTGCTAGTACTTATACTTATAAAAACAAAGCATGATATTTTTGGCATCTAATTTAATTTTGAAATGAATTCAGTACATAACAATTTAACAGTGTATTTAAAAAAACAGTAAAAATCTTACAGTCTTTTGACTTAATTTTGATAAAATTATCATACAATAAATAATTGTTTTTTTTTTTTTTTAAATTAACATAAAAATTTTCAGAAAATTTCATTGAAAAAAAAAAAATGTTCAAGCTTACATTACTAGTACTACCGCTCCCTCCCCTAGTCACTTAGTGAATTCAGGATACTCCCTACCGTGATTTTTTACACGAGATTTTACAATGACGTTTATTTTTTTTATTTTTTTTTTCCATAACACTTTTTCGTATAGTTGTTATACTCGTCCAAAAGTTTCGATCGGCAACTTTTTAAAACCGGATTCGCCTCTAATCGGTGCTTTAAAGAGGTAATTTTTTGAATTTCTCAATTATTCAATATTTTTTTTTTTTGGAAAAACTACCCAAAATTCGACAAAAAAGACTAGGAAACCATAATTTTTTCTCGATCCAGACTTTATGGAAATTTAAAAATATAGATAACACATTGATATGAGAAACATTTTGGATCAAACACTACAATAGTATTGAAACTATATAGCTATGTAGAAACGCCGTATTACGTTATCACGAACACTCGGTGGATATTATGTTTATCTGCGCATGGGTGTTGTAAAACAGTGAATAATACGCCGGATGATAATTTTTTACGTGTACCTACGCGTGTTCACCCGGGTCCACAGGTATACTATACGATAACGTTGGACTAGCGCAACAATTCCATTCTCACGAGTCACGAACTCACAATATAATTGTGTGTGTGTGTGTGTGTGTGTGTGTACGCCAAGGTTAGTCTAGTTGATTCCAAAATTTTAAGAAAAGTAGGTTGCATAATGCATAATATCTTGTCGAAATAATATTAACCAATTATAACGATTCAACGCTGAAAAGTAGACTTTCGGACACATTTTTGTTGTGTGCAGTGCCAGCGACGACTGAAAATGTTCATATGTTTCGTCGCGATATTATTATTATTATTATTATTGTGTTTTCTTATTAGCAAACAAACTACTGTTTTCCGTCTCAGACAATGAACGCCTGAGTGATGATAAAATAATCGTTGTTTAAATGGCGACAATTGAATTGTCTCCCAATTTTGGGTAATTATGAATTCGATCCTTGAATTGGCTCCCAAAAAATGTACATTTGAATTGGGGCTCCCTAAACTGTTAAATATTATTATTTTACAAGGGGTTCTCATAATATCGTACTAGATCACTTTTTCGACACTAACTTATTCACCACATCCAAATCCACATCTTCAACTTTTTAAATATATATTATATAGTATTCAAACTGATACAAAAATTATATTAAAAGAAGTTCCAATATAATAAACCAAACCGAAAAGAAATCAGAGATGAAATAAATATTTTGGAAGATACAATTCAAGGTTTCAGTACAAAAAAATACTAACCCATAAGCCGTATAAGCCACGACAAATAGTTTATAATATTTTTATTCAACTCATTAGTTTTTATTTGTTTATTTCATATAACGACACTATACAATTCTACGGGTTTTAACTTTTTTGTATTAATTTATATATATATATTTTATAATGATGCGTTCAGCTATAATATTGTGTGTGTGTTTTAATTTTTTAATTATTGTTTAGCTTTTATTGTATACTTACTAAATAATTTTTTTGTAAAAAAATAGATGTATAAATCTCGATGTAACGAAGTAAAATGTACAAATGTGATACTGTAAACCATGTGTTAAAATTAAGAATCTACATTGTTATCCTGTGTGTGACTGACGTCAACTTTAAATTATTAATAACATTTTGGTAACCAATATATTTTTCCAAAAAAAAAAAAAAAGTAGGGGGCCAATTCAATAGTGAACTCTTGGGTGCCAATTCAAAAATACTTATTAAGGGTAAAACATTGACTACCTGTGGTGTTTGGGAGCCAATGCGATTGCGCCGCCGGTTTAAATTACAGTGTTTCCATTGCGTTCCTAATAATAATCGATTCGTCGATCGATGTGTTTACAGAGGTCCGGCGTGACGCACATCAGCAACACGAAGAAGAAGTCTGTGGAATTCGATTGGGCAGTGCCCAGAAATTTTGACGGTCAAGTGCAATTCGTGTAAGTATCCAGTTTAAACCTGTTTACGCGGGTTTTTTTTTTTTGTTTCACAATCGCCAATAATAGAGTAATATTGAAAAAAAAAAAAAAAATTCGAAGAACGCGATGTGAACCGTCGATAACACGTCGTGTACACAAAACTGGAATCTAACAACACGCTACATGATTTTTTTTTTTTTTTTCTTAGATTTTGACTTTTGTAACTACTCGTTGGATTCAATTTTAAAACGTTCTGAATAATTTTTTTAACGACTTAATTATAAATCGCCATATTATACAAGCTATATTTTAATTATTTCAATATTAAGAATTTCGTCGAATTTAAAAATCAGCAACTCCATTATAATAAACAAATTATATCCTAACAAAGATTTGTATTATCTTTGTTATTAGGGCGTGGATTTCAATACTGTGATTACATAAAAATCGCCTTAAAACTACTACTAAATACGCTAAAAGAATGCTCTGAAAAATATTCAAAAATACTTATGGTAATCATCGCGCTAATGTACGTGTAATCTTTTTTTTTTCAACTCACGTGGAATTTTGGAATTTCTTTTTAGTCCCAAGGTCAAGCAAATTGACCGTTAAAAGAACAATTTACAAATAGCGTTTCACTGTCGTTCGCAAAAGTGTTAAGAAAACAAAATATATAAACCAAAGCAAAATAAATAATTTTTTTAACATTTTAATTTTTGAAGAGATAACATTTTGATCTAAAATTACTCATTCGTAAGAAATATAGGTACATAAAATGTCTTAAAAATATAAAATAAAAGTTAATTTTTTTAATTTTATTACACACGAAGCGAATTCTGTGCTTTGAATACGTTTTTTAAACCCATTTAAATTACAATTTACGTGTGAAACGGACAATCTGCAAAATAATATGATTTACTATCAATTATGTGATTTAGCATAAATTAAACAATAAGCTTGTGTTAGATTCTTCGTTATGTTAGTTTGATACGCAAGCCAGGATCAACGTATAAGCACGTGCCTAGGGCTAGCTGTCAAAAGGGCTATTTTTTCCACACAGTGTATTCCGAAATAATTCACAAAAATTTAAGTATATTAAAAATGTTTAAGTATTATAGTTTTTATTTTAAAATTCAAAATCCAAAAATTGTCGTATAGATTTTTGAGAATCGAGAAAAATTCGATTCACAAATCAGTTATTTAGTAGTAGTCAAAAAGCGTAACATTTTTTATAAGGTCACCTCACTATGGGATTTTGAAAAATACGTGCCTAGGGCTACGCATTACGTATGTAATATCCGGCCCTGTTGATATGTCTGTACATAATCGATTCGGTAGAAAAAACTTGTCTCGCGACAACCAATCGGTTTACGTTTTTAATTTTTGGTCGTAATCAAAATTATCTCCGCTTAAAACCGTTCACAGGGCCACTGTGGTGTTCGACTTCGCCACGTTTTGGGTTGGCGTGACTTCGGATCCTGTCCGAGTCGTGCGGTCAAACGATGCTGCGGGACCACCTCCGTTGGACGGACGGGCAGAAAACGGCGGCGGATCAGATAACGTAATACCAACATGAAGAAAATTATTATGATATTATACAGTGTGTCTAGGGATGTTTTTTTTCCCCAAATCGAACTTTCCCCTCACGTGAAGTTCAAAACGATCTTAACATTATACGTTTTAAAATAAAGATACTTAGAATTTTGAGTAGCAGTAATGTGTCTCAGTGCATTATAATTGTATCCGCTCGTCTGTTCACTCAAACGCTTTAAACTCTGAACGTTTAGAGAATATTGTTAATGATCGAAAAAGGTAAACTCGAATGATAAAATTTTTTTTTGAAAAAAAAACGATATTTCCATTCGATGATTATCGAGTCAAAATTAAGGTACACTAGTGCGGTGGTTCTCAACATTTTATATACGGCGACACCCTAATTTTGATCCATAAAAATTGTGACGCACTTAATTCAATAAATGTATTTTTGAAAAAATAACAATTATTATCTATGTATATTATTACATCTTTTATTTAATTAAAATTTTATTAAAAAAAAAAAAAAAACCGGAAATATTTAGATACACCATGAGTATTCTTCGATCCTTGGATGGGATACTCTTGTTGGGTGTATTGAAATTTAAAGAAACGATTAATTATTTCTTCAATAAAACGATTCTGTGAAAAAGCTTCGGTTTGTTCGAGATAATTTTACTTAAAAGTTACAAAGTTTGCTATTGTAACAAAAATTATTTATTTTTTACTTATCCTGCAGTTTTTTATTCCACTATTAACCGAGAAAAGAAAAAAGTGTATTATTATTCATATTATTGTCT
This sequence comes from Stegophylla sp. TES_Ste_2020, assembly GCA_025469315.1. Lineage (NCBI taxonomy): Eukaryota > Metazoa > Arthropoda > Insecta > Hemiptera > Aphididae > Stegophylla > Stegophylla sp. TES_Ste_2020. Next base: position 16,489 of record JAIPRM010000324.1, on the reverse strand, counting down.
ATCTGTCATCTAAAATGGTTTTTAAAGGCATTTTTATTAAATTTTATGTAATTTTCCCCATATTTAGGGAAAAATATTGAAAATTTTGAAAAACGACCCCTCAGAAGTACCGTCAGAGGTAAATTCTGATTCTAAAAGATTCATAGGTCATAATTTCGGACACGTATTTCTATACAAAATGTGTTTGCAAAAATAAAAATAAACATAATTATAAAAATACTAGCCTCTTCGCTCTATTAAGACGTTTAAATTGTAAATTTACATAGTTAAAAATTTTTTATGTTTCCATAAAAAAAAATTCAGTAAGATATTTGTGATATGGTGTAATGTGAACCTTTCTTTACACTATAGTTTAAACTGTAAAATATAAATAAACAATTTTTAGATTCTGAATGAAGTGAAGAAGCTAGTGTTTTTACAATGATGTTTATTTATTTTTTTTTTTTCTGTATACAACTTTTCGTATAGAAATACTTGTCCAAAAGTTTCGATCAATAACTTTTTGAAACCGATTTGCCTCTAGATTGTACTTTAAAGAGGTCATTTTTTGAATTTCTCAATTCTTCAATGTTTTTTTTTTGAAAAAATTACCCAAAATTTGACAAAAACGACTCGAAAAACATCATTTTTTGATCAGAATTTTATGAAAATTTAAACATAGATAGAAAATCCTATAAGAAAGATTTTGGCGCAAGAAAATTTTGAAAATGTGAAAAAAAATTTTGGACATTTTTCGAACATTTTTTTTCTTTCTTATATTATTATCTTCCTTCGTTCAGAATCGTTTTACTGAAGAAATGATTTATCGTTTTTATTAAAATTTAATACGCCCGTCAAGAGAATACCACCCGTCGTGCGAAGTACACCCATCGTGCGAAATATGTCGGGCTTTTTTTTTTTTTTTTGTGACACGCCTAATAGTAATACGTGACACACCTGTTGAGAACCACTGCACCAGTGACAGTTGCTGTTTAAGAAAACATAAAAACGTTTTTATACATTTGAAAAATATTAAACGAACTTAATTTTGTATACATTCGCGTGCGAAACAAGTTTTGGGGAAAAAAATGGAAAATAGTTACCGACTCCAGAACACACTGTGGTGTATTTTCCATCGGGGGGGGGGGGGTTCGAAAGTGGGAATTCACTGAACGCGGTGTTCCGTTACGTTCACAGGATCTCAGGAGGATCGAGATGAACATTTACGAAGGATGCGGAAAGTACAAAAACTGCGTGGGCGCACCCCTGGGATGCATCCAATCGACCAACTGCCGTGCGGTCGTCGCGCTCCAGCCGTCCGACGACAACCAATACCTGTTCGAAATGTTGGCCCACGACAGCCAGTACGTGGCGTTCGGTCTGTCTGACGACACGAAAATGGTATGTTTTGACAATTAATTAAAAAAAAAAAAAAAAACTTGAGTATCGTTTTCGAAATAATTCACAAATTCTCGGGATTTTCTCTCGATTTTATCGATAAACGTTACAAAAAATAAACCTCATTAATTATTGTCGTTTCCTTTGAACTTTTCATAATTGTTTTTTTTTTTTTTTTTTTTTAACTTCGATTATTGTATAAATAAGCGTTTCGTTGAAATTTCAAACGTTAGAGCTTATATAAATTTGAAATGGAAAAAACAAAACAAAAAAAAAAAAAAAAAAAAAAAAAGTCCATGTTATACATTTTATATTAATTAATAAAAATATTGTGGGCACCCAAGAATATTGATATACGTATCAAT